>JZLH01S0432102.1:5977-19393 GCA_001188425.1 Eucidaris tribuloides
CCCAAGTTACTGTTCGGCTTCTCATAATGCCTAGGATAGATAGTTAATAAAAATTACAATCAAAATGTCAGACTTTCCACTGACTTATTGTGTGAGAGGTCGTACTGTATGTACATGCTGATGTGGTGAAAAAATAGTATTGACTGGTATGCCACTGTACATGTACATGGTATGTTCAGCAGTGGGAAAATGTCATTTTAAGAAGTGAACGGCAGTTGGTTTGTGCATATGTATACTGATGTCTGCCTCTATACACTTCGATAACATTGTTAAATGTCAAGTTGTAGATGCTCGTTAGGCATGCAGTAACTTTCCACTTTGCATGCCTTCATCTCTCAGCCGTAGGTTTCACAATCACTAACCTTTTTTCATGGAGAAGGTATGAGCCAAAGACGATAAATAACCTGTGCATGCGTAGGGAAAATTTTACACGTAAGTGCACGGGTTATAAATTTTGAAAGAATTGCTTCAGCGGGGTAATAAAAAGAGGAGATTTGTTGTCTGGTGGTGCAACAATGCTTGAAATTATATATTTTGATTTTGAATAAATACTTCTGAGGTGCAACACTTTATTATGAAAGTCGTTGACTTTCTGAAGTCTGTTTTAACTACTTTTCATTAAGTCTATACTTGTATATTAGTTGCCGGAGTTTGTTTAATTTGAAGGTCAAAAAACGTACAAGGTAGTGGCAGAAATACAGGTAAATCAGGGGCAATGCTGGGGGAGGGGGGCCCTAAAATTTTCAAAAATTGGAAAATCATGGGGGTTTTCATGAAATTTTGGCCTTTTTGACATATTCACCCTCTTATTGGTTTTCGCCCTCCCTATGATTTTACCTGCCCCTGGGATAAATCAGTTTAAATTTCATGATCTATACCATACTGACTACATAAGCGATTCATATTTTCCCAATAAACAGATAACAATTAAATTCATGAAAAACATAACTCATTTTCACGAGATGCAATACACAAAATAAACAATTTCTTATAGAGAAATGAATGGAAATGGGATGGGAACATCAATGTACTGCTGGCTAAATCCTCAAATCACAAGGTTTCAAAAGCCTATATCATCTTTCAACAATGAATAACAGTGGAAGATGTGGTCAGTTTTCCCCTTCCATATTTCACTTGCTGTATTTTCACAACCTGGGGAAAAAACAAGTGGCTGACACTGGTACATATTACTGGATGATGAAAGCCACAAGAAACCTGTGCAGTCCTAACTGATTTGTTTTGATGGCTTGCTTTCCTGTACCAACACTCCAAGGGACCAATTCACACTACATTTTGATCTGTGGGTCTGGTTGTGAGGCTGTCTCACAAGTCACTGGCACAGTCTTGCAACAGAAAAAGTTCTCTTTTAATCAAAATCTTAGTAAAATGCAAACAGTCTGGGCAGCAGCACATACACAAAAAACAGAATAGAACAATGTAAAAAGATAAGCACTAACATTTACTTTCCCAAGGTTTTTATAAAAAATTATATTATTTTGTTTAAACAGACAAAGTCATGAATTCGTAAGTTTCTGTGTTCTTATGGTTGCATCATTGAGTTCTTGGATCATTCTTTCCAACTCCTGCATTCGATACAGTACCAGTAGTCCGACGCGCGGGGGGGGGGGGGGGGGGGGCAGTATAAAGATTTGGTTCCGACGTGGATGTGCCCACGAAAGTTGAAAAATCTGACCCATCTTTAAGGGTCATTTTGGCGGGAAACGGGTACCTAATACTAAGGATTTTTATTAAGAAAATGACCTTTTTTGTGCGCGTCTTAGCGACGAAATAGGCAAAAAAGCAGTAAAATTTCTACATACCCCATGTTTAAGGATTTTTCCCCCAAAGCCATACCCTATGCTTTAAGGATTTTTTCGAAAAGTCATCTATCAGAGCCGGCACACACCCGTATATATAGGCAAGTGCCCCCCTCCTCCTTCCCCCTACTACTTGTAGAATGCTTGTACAGTAACATTTATACTATCAGGCAAGAGCCAGAATAACAAAAAGTCGTGAACTTCTCCAGAGAGATGTTAGATTGGAAGATTGCAAGCACGCCTCATAAATCACCACCATGTCAGCCAGCCCAAAACCCTGAGTTTGTCTTCATAAATCAAAACTTGCTGATTTTTTCCCCACTTTAAGGTTTTTCTTTACTGAAAACAAGCCAGCCCCTGGATGGTTTAATACACGTACGTGTATATACATCAGCTTTATACAGCTATGGTGCAGCTAGCCTCAATTGTTCTACTTTGGTCTTTTTGATGATCAGTGAAGATGTGCTTACATAAACATAGTTTTTCATCATCATTGTTTTTGTTTTTCGTTTTTACAAAGTACCTTTATAGCTGTTTTTTTTTTTGGGGGAGGGGGGAGGGGAGGTGAACACTTTTTTCAATGTATATCATAACATCAAACATCACAGACATTACAGCACCTGAATAATTCTTTTATACTTCCGTAGAAAACTGTTTTGAATTCATTAAAGATGTGTCATTATTTGCACGTTCAAAAACATCTAAATGAATGAAATCAGCTGAAATCATATCCAATGTGAAGATTATATAAAATAAACACCTCTCATAGAGACTTGCGAGCGTAAAATATTGAGTTTTGGTGAAAATCTGGACGGTTAAACTTCATCCTTTTCCCAATTTCAGGAGCAAATTCAAAAAATTCCGCGACGTCAAACGTGCACTGTGCCGTTCCAAACTGTCCGATCAACGTTAGCCAAAGGTCGCGCAGGGGATAGCCGTTAACCAATCAGAGGCTCGGCTGTCTGGCTACGGTGCACAGTAACGACGATTCGCAGTTTGAGCAAAATTGAAACTCACAGAAAGAACAACATGTCGTTATTAGTTTTTCTCATAAAACAACAAATTCATGACGTATGGATCTTAGACTTTCAACACACCATTTGTAAGTACTATTACCGTTTGGTATTGATAATGAAGGGAAGTAATGGACTTGCACATCCCTGACACAATCTTTAAATCTAGTTGACTCCTTACTCTATGTATTGTGTAGGGTCTTATAAGTTGTGACCACATTTGGGTTCCAGAAAAAGTTCTGAAAAGTCTTGGTGTATTTGCTGGAAAAAGAGGTTTGTTTCATCCATCAGTGCAAGATCATGATTGTGATGCTGCCACATCCCAGCTGTGGCAATTGAATTCATCTCTGGTGTTCTTTGCCTATATTCAGCATTTCTCCCATCTACAGTATTATCCACTTTTTTTTCTGAATCGTTAGTGTAGAGTTTCTTTGTCTGATTACTTGTTCATTGTGTATAATTCTGTATTTGTCTATTTGTCTTGAAATCCAAGAAAACAAACAATCATTTTATTTACATGTACATATTTATTTTGCTTGGTGTTAACATTGAGTCCTGGGGGGTGTTTCATAAAGCTGTTCGTAAGTTATGAACAACTTTACGCATGACTGGTGATACCGTCTTGTGCTACTGCATGAGAAACTGATTAGCACCCAAGAAAGTATCACCAGTCATTCGTAAAATTGTTCGTAACTTACGAACAGCTTTATGAAACACCCCCCAGGACTTTTTCACTTGGTGCCTATAGTAATGATGTCACCAATCTGTACGCTTATTGGTGTCACTGAGAATGGTGTACAATACAGAGAGTCATTAGCCACATTCAGATAGAAAAAGGTGGAGCTGCGGCGGCTCTGAGCGGTCTTGAAACCCTCTGATGACCCCCTTCAGATAGCACAGAATTCGCGTAGCAGCTACGCCTTTTCGCCGTTTTTAAACCATTCACACAGCAACCAAAAAGGTGGAGTCACTATTTACCTTGCGAGACCGGAACAGGAAGTGTATATTTGTACGTGCGATCGTCTTTTGTTTTTCGTCGCGGATGTTGGTGAACGTTGCATGCATCACTGCGCAACGAGTAGCAGAGACGGCTTAACTCATTCAGACAGGAGGTGGAGCGTATCAGCTACTCATTTTCGCCGGCTCTAAAACACCTCCAGAGGTGTTTCAGAGCGGGCGTACTTAATACTCCTTTTCGCCGGCTTAAACCATTCAGACAGAAAGTGGAGGAGTAGTGGAGCCGGCTCAGAGCCGGCGAATTTGGGCTGTCTGAAGGGGGTTATAGTGACACTTTAGTTCATGTTGTATACCTGATACACATTCACAAAACATTGCAACACATCACCAAGCAAACAGAGCAGAATTTGCCCTTTCGTTAGAAAATTCCCATTCGCGACTGTCTCCTCTCTTGACCCTGGTGCCACAACAAGAATGCACTAATTGGTCGGACGAACACTCTCTAAGCCAGTACTCCAAGTTTTCCCCTCATCATTTTGGCATCAAGTTACTTTGGTTCTTTGGTGTCTTCAATGTTTTTATCCTTTGAAACATGAAAGGGATAAATCATGCCTGTCTCTTTTGCTCCACCTTGTCCCTTTTCAGAGTAGATGTTACTTGTTAACCAGGGGTGGCGCCAGGGTAAAATCTTAGGAGGGGCAAAATGCGTTGGGAAAAATTTTGCCGGCCAAAATTTTCTTACTAGCCAAACAGCATCAACAAGCGAGGGGGCAGAGAGCTCGATTGGCGAAAAGCATTATTGCCTGCCAAAATAATTTTGGCAAAATCCCTGTTATATTAATTACTTTGAAACTAAAGGGGGGGGGGGAGGGGCGGTCGCCCCGTCATCTTTCATCTTTCATGGGGGAAGGGGTTGTGTATAAAACTGCATATCCAAGGCCATTTCTGGGGTTGGGGGGTGGGGGTCAAGAGTAAGACCCTCATTTTTTATATCAAAATGTCTAAAATTCAAAGTTTTTTTTTTTGGGGGGGGGGGGGACTGTGTCCCCACTCCTGTCTCTGTTTATGGCCATATGCATATCTGATTTGATTAGATTTTGATTTGTTCATGTATTACCAACCTACATACATGTAGGCCTACATTTACAGAGGATTTAA
The DNA here is from genome assembly GCA_001188425.1 of Eucidaris tribuloides. Taxonomy (NCBI): domain Eukaryota; kingdom Metazoa; phylum Echinodermata; class Echinoidea; order Cidaroida; family Cidaridae; genus Eucidaris; species Eucidaris tribuloides. Next base: position 10,923 of record JZLH01S0432102.1, read on the forward strand.
ACATCTTCTTGTCATTAAAGCCACTGGCTAACATTTACCAAAGTAAAAAATGTGAGCTACATAATCCTCCACGATCCAAGTGTCTTTGATAAGGTCTAAAAAAGAAGCCCTGAAAAAATTGTATTTAAAAATGATTATTTAGTGCTTTAAAAAAATGAAAATCGAAAGTTGACTGGATTCACCTGCCATGTCATCCCATAGACTTACCGTGTGTCGATCTAGGCTATTTTTTTACTCGCCCCGAGTAATAATTGTTTATTCATTCATATCTTGTCAGTGGCAGCATAAATTTCCAAACTTTTGTATTCTAGGGTGTTTATTTGTCCATTCAAACACTACTATGTAGCTCAGATAGCAAAGTTTGACAATTTTTTAATTTGAAGCTCCACAATGTTAGCCTATTACTTTAAATCCTAAACTTAACCCATTGGGAATGACATGTTTGAACAGAAGCCCAGTGGTCAAAAAGGTGTTGTCTACAGGACAGGGACATATTGGAGGCAATAAAAACATTAATTTTAGTAAAAACTTTGTCTTATTTTCTTGGCTTCTGTGAAGGCTTATCATCTGTGAGTGTGCATATTGGAGGCAATAAAAACATTAAAGGTATTGGCTAACATTTACCACAGTTAAAAACATCTGATCCACATAATTCCCCATGCTACCAGTGTCTTTGATGAGGTCTAAAAATGAAGCCCTGAAAAAATTGTATTTGAAAATGATTATTTAGTGCTTTAAAAAAGTGAAAATCGTAAGTTGACCGTATAACTTGCCTATGTGGACAGTGTTAATTTTCAAACTTTTGTATTCGTAGGGTGTTTATTTGTCCCTTGAACACTACAGCTCAGATATCAAAGTTTGACAATTTTTTAAATTGAAGCTCCACAATGTTAGCCTATCACTTTAATTTGAGTAAAAACTTTGTCTTATTTTCTCGGCTTCTGTGAAAGCTTATCATCTGTGAGTGTGTGATGTACTGGGCTTCTGTACAAGTCCGTCGTCCCCAAGGGGTTTAAGGGAAATGACATGATTGGGAACACTTGAAAATGACTCAAGAATTAAATGAGTTCAAATATATACCAACTATACACCAGCTGGAGTGGATCTCCCCGCTGGAAAGATTTGTCTCTAATTTGTTTACTTAATATAAGGAGAATCAAGCATAAACATGGTAGGTTTTTAATTCTATCGGGGCACGATAAACATAGGACCCATAGACAGCCACACAGCAGGTTTGCCTGCCACAAGGGTTATTTTAGAATAAGTCAACATTTGACTACAAGATTTCCCCAGGAAAATCCTTGATTAATTCACTTGATTTTAGAGTAGTTTCAGGCCAAGTTGAGGACTACCCATAATCATGTCATTTACCTTTAATAGTGCAGATGTATAATGGATGATAAATAGACCTAATAAAAATGGTTATTCATCTATCAAGATTATCCAGTACCGGAGTGATTGTTATTTTTTTTATTAATCATAGAAATCAACAAACTAAACACATAATCAATACATATCAAATAATCTCTTCTATAACACATTTTACACATTAGTACATAACCCTCAAAAGACCACAAAAATGTATGTTTCAGTGAAATAATGTAAGTTGAGAAAGTGTATTAATATACACTAGAGATCTCAAATTGTTCTGTTTACCAAAATTGTTAAAACATAAATACCGTACGTAAGTGATCTGCGACTGAAATATTTGTGTACGTGTAAGAGTGAAAGAGTTCGGTCAAACAATTACACCTTTCAGGTCAAAGTGCATAAACAGAGACAATGATACCTGTTATTCTGCTCGAGAAGTATGCTGTAATTTGCATAATTCATAGATCAGTCAAGTGAAATTTGAATAAAGTTCTGTAAGTTTTTGCATTAAATACTACACCTGCGACTGAACCTGACCTCCCAGTTGATATTTCATGGGGAAATGTGATTCTTCTTCTTTTTTTTGTTACGTGAAATGTATGAAGCATCAAGTGATGGGACACATTTATGTCCCCCATCGGTGGACTTCAGTGTGTCCAAAAAGAGACAATAGGCAAGAAGTTAGCATCCAAGGGCAGAACATGATGCTAACATCAACTTTTGTAGATATATTTTTAAAGGGAGAAGGCACCAGCAACTAACAGGCATAAGTTAAGAATAAAAATGACATTGTGAGTATTGTGAGAATTATGGTACATGGTGACAAAAACGGCCTAAATAAGGGGTACTGTGTGATACTCACCCTCATCAAGGCCCTATAAATTAGTTAATTTGTGTTTATTTTATGTCTTTCTAAGTTTTACCCTAAGACAAAACTTGCAGAAACAGCTATAGGGGGAGGAGCTTATCAATTCAAACAGTGCATACATTACCACGGTGCGGCTAACACACGTCGCGTGGCATGCATTGGTCACGCATGGTCAGCTCCCTGCAGTGCACGTGCAATCCGATTGGTTGGCAAGAACTCAAATATTTTCTTAACTTATGCCTGTTAGTTGCTGGCACCTTCTCCCTTTAAAGGACTTTTTGTTATTTCTTTTTTTTCATCACAGAAAATTGAACTAAGCTTGGTCATTTCATTGTTGCTTGTAGGCCTATACTGTATCTCAGAGTGTCTTCACACTGCTACCAAATTATCCATGCATTTTTTTTTTCTTTCATTTCCAGCTAAAATTGTCAATGATCTCTCTTCACATCAATTTTAAGAAACAATGAACATGGAATTAGATCATTGCAAAAATTAAAGTAATGAACAATTGCATTATGAATGAATGAATGAATGAATTAATGAATTAATGAATTAATGAATTAATGAATTAATGAATTAATGAATTAATGAATTAATGAAACTACCGGTACATGTAAACTAGTACACCTGTACTAAACCTTTTTCCACCCCAAATTATGAATGCTACCATCAAGCTGATATCTCTTTAAATGTTATTTTACTGTAGGCATCAAGATCATAACAAAATATGTCAGTTTACAGCTTCGAATATGCAGGTGTGAACATATACTTGGGAAGACTTGATTCCCCACAACCTAATCCTATTTGCAACAGTATCACATTACATACAGTATGTTCTCTGTCATCAAGGTATGTACAGTAGACAGCGAATTTGTCGTGGGTTGATGGATGGAAAGGTGACGATTGTGGAATGTCGCTTTCACTGTGCCTGGAACATACTGTTTGGTGTTAGCAGGAGGTGATGGTGCTTCCAAAGTGGTGGCTGTACTAGTTTTTAGAACTCCCATAGATAGATGGATTTCCATGAAACTTGGCTGAAATATCACTGTTGACATATAGGCTGATTGAATGTTTAGGTCAAGACTCGAGAGGTTAAGGGTCAGAGGTCACTTGGGTAATATGCAGTTAATGTGCTATATGCTATAACATTATTTACCTCAATACCTTGAAAAAGGAATGATGGATTTTCATTAAATTTGGCTGATGTTATCATAGATTGATAACTGAGGTAAATTTTGAGGTTAAAGGTCACAACCCACTCTGTGTACTATTTAGGCAATTCACTTTGTGAGTTTGTTTATTTCAATGCTGAAAAATGTAATTTGGCTGAGTTATGTATTACTATCTAGACTAATTGGCCGTTTAGATTTGGGGATCATAAAGGTCAAAGTTGACAGGTCATTTTATATGGTTAAGGCTGGCAATACTGTGCATGTAGGTTATAGGAAACAATGCTAGGAAAATTTATGAAGTACCACAACATGACTTTGCCTGGTGGCCAAATTGGCTAGGGAGGGTAGAGGCATATCCCCATCAACTTCTCAGTATTCAAATTTTAGGCCTACTTGTTATAGTATGTTGTAATGTCATTACTGTACATGTGCCAAATGATCCCCCTCCCAAATATGCATGCATATTATGAGGTTGAACTTGAGCATTTAATTCAGAGATATCTCATTGTTTGGCAGATAGTGTGCAAAAAGAACTGCTCTAGCAGACCACCATCCTGACAGAATTTGTAAGAATTTTTTCTCTACCACTGATAGTGTTCTTGAAAGTTCATACAGGTCATTAACAAAAATGTGAAGAATGTGATATATGCAAGTTACATATACATTCCTATGTGTCTCTATCATTTGGGAACTCAAAATCCCAAGAAGCATTTTAATCAAATATCAGCGTGTTTCTATTGAAGGTTGTTTTCCGGAATGAACCGGCTAATGGAGTAGAAGATCTCAATGGGAACAGATCTTCTCTGCCATTACCCATCTTTTTTAATAGCAGAGAAAGTTTCGCTCGTAATTATCCTGCTTTTTGCAGGATAATAGCGGAGAGCTATACCGTAAGATACCATAAGACGTCAATAGAAACAGCCGGTTGCGGTATTTACCGGTTAACAATCGGAAATCAACAAAACCATGTGATTGGAATACATGACCCCTGGCTGCAGCGCGCGTGTGTATGATTGAGCATGATTTTGACCTCGGTCTTCCCACAATACCTTGCGGTAACCCAGGTCAACAGACTCTTAGCCAGTAATCGTATGATCCCGGTAGGATCGATCACAGTTTGCGGAAAATGCAATCCAATAGAAACACACCGCTCTCCGCTATTAGCTGGTTTAAATGTTATCTGGATAAATACAGTAGGCTCAATTGAAACATGCTGTATGTTAAAAGCTTGCAACTTGTACACAAGTCTCCAGATTCATATCTACAAATTTTACATAACACACATATTGCAGAATTTGAGGAAACCACCTTCCCCCCCCCCCTTTTTTTGTCGTTTTTGCATGACACAATACATTTTCTCCCCAGAAACTGAAATCTCCTATGTTCAGTCAGAAATCAACTTTTGATCTGTTCAGGTGTAAGTGTAAACAAAACGACCATCCCCATTGGATTTGCTCTGTGCCTGTCACCTCCTACATTTCTGGGGTCAAAGGTCATGTTTTAGGAGACTTTACAAGTAGGGCAGAAGGCATGCTACACCCCATATTGTCTCCTCAGATAAACACAGGATTTTGAAGGAGTGAACGAAAATAAGGAAGAGGAGATGGAGGAGAAATAGGGGTCGAGTACAGTTCATGAGAGGGATAGCAAACTGTTGAGTTTATGTTGCAGGTGTTTTGAATGGACCACCCATATTTAGTTGCCATGGTAATGCTAAAGTGGTATTTCTGCATCCAAGTTTATCAAAACATTTGTGAGTTCTCATCCAGCGTGTTGGAAAATATGACATTTGAAAGAATACAAATATACTATGTAAGACTTTGTCATACATGTAGTTAAGGCTAGTTCACTAGCCATTCGTATGTGGTGGCATTGTACATGTAGTTGCTCAATCAATCAATCAATCAATCAATCAATCAATCAATCAATCAATCTATCAATCAGTGATCAATCCGTTAATCAATAATAATAATAATAATAATAAGCTCTTATTTACCCAGGGTAGCCACTTCAGTCAATTATTATTATTATTATTATTATTGTTTTTATTATTATTATTATTATTATCATTATTATTATCATTATTATCATCATTATTATTACTATTATTGTTATTGTTATTGTTATTATTATCATTATTATTATCATCATTATTATCATCATTATTATTATCATCATTATTATTATTATTATTATTATTATTATTATTATTATTATTATTATTATTATTATTATTATTATTATTATTATTATTATTATTATTATTATTATTATTATTATTATTTTAGATTACTGCTTTCCCGAAGATGCCAAAGCGGCGTTGACAGAAAAATTACAAAAGGTTTAAAATGAAAATATACAATTCTAGAAATCTGGGTTAGAAAAAAGAAATGTTTTAAGTGTCTTTTTGAATGAAGGCACAGATTGACTGATCTTCTAGCGGGCCCTGCATAACATAAATGGTATTATCACCCTTCTCTGTTCTATAATGCCGAGTGCCTAGCTAGAAAGCAGAAGGTACCATTTTTAAAAGTCTGTAGTATGACCCGGCCGGGGCTCGAACCTGTGACCTTCCGAAAGCGAGGCGGATGCACTAACCACTTGGCCATCACACTGGTGTTATAGATAAAAAATCTATATATAAATAAATAAAGTATTAAAAGATGACAAAATGTGAATTTAGTAAAATCAATCAATCAATCATCAGTCAAATGCCTACATGTAGCTTGATTTGGTGAGCTAGTTGAAATCATGACCCATTTTTTTTTTTTGTGACAGCAAGGTGGATGTACAACAAACATGTGAAAATAAGTGTTCATTTTCTGCAAAGCACATGAGAGTCAGTAATTGAAAAGGAGCAACTACTATACATACGGTACATTTAAGAAGTGCTATTAGTTCAAATTACTAGTCTTGTTCCCCACCCCCCCAAAAAAAACCCCAGACACCACCACCACATCAATAACAACAACATAACAAGTAACAACAATAAAAACAACAAACAACAAAGTATAAAGAGGAAAGGAAACTTTGAAGGAATACAGTATGTAGTGTACATGTATGAGTGGGCCTGTTGAAAGTACAAGGTGATTTAAGTTCTATCCATAAATAACTATAAATATAAATATTCACTCTATTAGTCATTTACATACTGTCATCTTAAATGTAGACAAACTAATTGTTCAAAAATCAAAATCAAATCTAGAATACTCTGAAAATTGCCCACTTTAACCACACATATTCTGCAATATATTTCTGTCTCGCTTTAAACTGGCACCAGGAAAACATGAATTACATCTCCCTTTGTGCCTTTCTGTCCTGCGCCTGAGGAAACGATGTCCTAGATTCCACTCGGTGGTTTGGGGGCGTCACGCCTGTATGAACTCCCTAAATTGGACCTGTACACCCCCAAAGCAACCCCGTGCTGTATTGCCAAAATATCCCTCAGTTATGATCAGAAACATATTTCATTCTGGATATATGTACTAGTGTATCTTTAGTCATTGAACATGAATGTTTGTTATGATCAAGTGTGTTTGTATCTATAGCCCACTTTGCAAATCAAATTTCATGTGAACATACAAGTCACTGGTTTAAATTGATGAATTTTCGATTTTTGTATGAATTTGTTTCATTGAATGAAAGATAGAATTCAGGAGGATGAAATGTGATAGAAAATATTTTTTGATGTGATACTAGTATGCCCTCTGAATCGTTACGATTGCAACTGCTGATCTATACTGCAAACAAACATGTAGGCCTACATCAGGGCTCGACACTAGCACTTGCCCGCTTGCCCGGGGCAAGTAAAATTTCATGTTGGGCAAGTACAAACTCAAAATATTAAAATTTACTTGCCCAACTGGGCAAGTTAAAATTTCGATCATGAAATGAACAAAACATGACCAAATCTCTTACCAAAATTAAAAACAAACAAAATCTGTTGGAAATTTTGTGTTCAATTGTACTAAAGTTCATCATTATTTTGTTCTTTGTACTTCATTTTATGCCTCTTTCAATTCATAAATCACTGCTTTGACAACCCCCAGAATTAAAATAACAAATGTCCAATGCTATAAAAAGCCTTATTGGTTAAAATTAGGGGGAATAATTTTTAATATTTTGATAATTGTTTATTTTCGGGCAAGTAAATTTTGAATTTGGGCAAGTAAATATCTGAAAGGGGTAATTTCACTTGTCCAAAGGGCAAATAGGAAAAAATGTTAGTGTGGAGCCTTGCCTACATGTACATGTATGTGGAAAAAAGGAATCAGCAGGACTGCTTGGAACCTGTCATGTACTGCTTTCCGGGAAGCGACACAACCACCAGACTATCCCTGGTCGATGGCTGTAACACAATTCGGAACAAATACCCGGGCTCTCAATTCTGACATAAGCTGCGTTCACAAAGGCAGTTATTACTGGTCATATCTTTGTCAGGCATAAGTCCGACATATTTAAAAAATTTTCCTTTGATCCACCAGTGCGTCCACACGCGTCGGTATTAGCACTTATACCGGACATGTTTATGCCCGATAAAGCTTACTCACGTTATTACCGGTAATAACAGACCGGAAATGACGTGTGTCAAGGTGTTATCGGGTCGTAAACTCTGACCCAAATTGCGCAATAAGTGAATTGGTAAACAATGAAAAGTTGAAGCCACCAGTTTGGATTTGCATAAAAGGTCACAGTTATGTTCGACAGCGCAAATTTACAGTCCACACGTATTTTGTTATTACCAGTAATAACTTATTACCAGACTTTGTCTGGTCTTTTTCGGATATAAATTGTCGGGTATAAGTCGCGCTATATCCGATAGAGTTATGTCCAATGATCGTTCTCACTGCAACTTTATATCCTACGCTATTAGTGTATAATTACCGACACAAGTTATGACCGGTCACAAGCAACTTGTCCAATCGTGTGGACACGGCTATAATCTCTTTCATTCATTTACTAACCCTAACCAGGGCTGTATGTCTGCCATTATCCCAAATCAAAATCCAAAATACTCATCAGTGATATCTTTACAGCAATTGTCACCAGAACGTACTGGT
>JZLH01S0432102.1:19418-36154 GCA_001188425.1 Eucidaris tribuloides
CATTACTGGCCCTTTACATATTTTTTTTTGCGATTAATGAGCATTAACGGCTGCATATAGGCCTATAATATGGGAATTTGCTACCGTCAAAAGTTGACTGCAGATGAACTGATGATATTAAAAACGTTGGTGAAGCGTAGAGACACGGAATGAAACTAGTGTTACACGAGCTTGACCACCCGGGCGTATTCCTTTCACCGTCAATGTATGTGACAATGATGATTATATAAACCAGTATGTATCTTGAATTATTTTATAAAGTGAGTCATATGTCTGATTCTGTGACGTATTTTGTTTTCAGCATTTATTGAATTGTTCAAACAATTTACTTGGCGTAATACGATGGTAATAAGAATACAATGATTATTCATATATACAAATGATAGAAAGTATGTTCAGTTGCAGACAATATCCCATATGGAGTTCCTTTCGGGTTTCTAAATTCATGCACATTAAAGGTGAGACAATTATTAACTTGAGAGCTCTTGCGGGGTGACTTTTGCTTCTATTGTCCAGAACTTCTGCTTCAGAGATTATAGAACAATCAAGAAGAATTGGTCGAAGTTTGAAAAATTTTGGTCTCTGAACGGTTCAGAGTATGTTTTGTTCAAAGTTTTTTGATCCTTGTTATGGAGGGTTGTTTAAATTGACACTCTACCGCTTTTTAGATGAAAGTGTGGAGAACTCTTATTGCGTTTTGTAGCACATTGTTCATTATTCTCACTTTCCTTATATATAATGAGTTGCTCGTGGCCTTGGGTGGCGCAATGTATGTCTAGAAAAAATTTTTCTAATGTTTTTCTGAATAGAATGTTGATACTTTCTAATGAACTTTCAGAAAAACCGCAAATTATTGACATTTGTGTACAAATCCAATGGGAAGTTCTCACATTTTTCATCTAAAATGTGGATGTGTTGCCCATTTTTAAGGATCGCATACAGGGTATTAAATAAATATTGACATATAACTCTTTGAACGTTTACAATTTGCTCATAACTTTCCTATTTCCACTTGTATTGTTCTGTACTCTAACTGAGATTTATAAGAGTTGGGTTTTCTTCCTTTAATATGTTCCAGTGTATTATGGATCTGAAAGGTGCAAAGTTGCACCTGTAAAGGTGCTGCAATGTGACATTGCTTAAAGCGCAGTTGATCTTAGTGTGGTTAGCAATGATAATTCCCCGAGATGGGATAATTTCAGTTACAACTAGCTTTGTGGTACTATTTGGCGCTATGAAACTCTAATTTGCTTTTTAGTCACTGGCGAAGGGTCAGTGAGTCTATTGCGATCGCTCTTTCGTCCGTCGTAGCGTCTGTGCGTAAACTTTTAACTTGTTATTGCGATTGACCCTAGCTTGGAGGAATGATCCTTTTAGGGGTTGTGATTCAAAGGTTATCAAATGGAGGGCCAGGGGGCAGGCCAAAGGCCAAATTATAAATTTCAACATTGCTCTAGATTTCAGAATAGTTGAGGTAAGTCATGTGCGTGTAGTACTTTATTATGATGATTATGTTCTATCGACAAATACCATAGGCGTGGACCGTTTGGCCACGCTGGCGGTGCATCAGTTTGAGGAAGGATCTATTGGGAATAATTTTATCATTTTATTTAGGTGGCACCTCAATTGGATCTAGACCTTAACTTGGTATTGGAATTATCCTTAGGTAGGGGATCTAGTGGGCTCTTAAGTGTACATGGCCATGGATGGCCTGATGGGGAACCAAATTGGAGATGGTATGCATTAATAGGAATCTTCGATTTAACTTTGGGGTAAAGGTCAAGTATATAAGTCAGAGGTCAAATGAGGTCAAATGATAGATATACTGCAATTGCCAACTGGTTGGCATTGAGCCATTTGTGATTAATGTATGTACATAGTTATTGGAATGGTAAATAGATATCAGCTCCAAGTTGAATATGTTGTGATGTTTTTCTATGCGGCACAAGAGATTTGCGGACATCAGCGGTTACGGCTCATGCCTGAGCACTTGTTTATTATTTATGTGAGAAAGATCAGTATACATCAAACGCGATTTCGTTCGGAAAACAATGAGAAAACAACTTTGGACCCAGATTTATGATGATGAAGGACACAGTAGTTATTTCGAGAAACAGACAGTCTATTGTGCATTCGTCACATGTATTAGCGCCCTCATCAGAATAACGCGCATAATATTTTACGGCACTTTCAAGTCTCATTGCATCGAGCAAGGATGATAACTAAATGGATATTTTCAAAGACCTCTGCAATTGTTGGTTATTACATTTTGAAGGCTTGCAAGTTTTGCCTGGTACACTAGCGGCGTTCAAGTACGCCACGGATACTAGTTGGCAATAGTTGGGCCAGTGAATTACAATTGAACATGTGCCATGCGGGGCAAGGTTCATTAATTTGTACAAGATTGTGCCTTGCACGAACCAGTGAAGGCATACATGAAAAACTATCAGTGATACATGAGATAAGTAATGTTTTCGTAAAAGATTAATCATGTATGTCCGAGAGTCGAGATGCTTTTTTTTTCAGGGAGGCACTAGTTGAAGGGCATTTCTGGTCTCTAACAAGATTTTTAGCAAAAGCCATATAAATGAAACATTTAATTGTGGCATCCAGCTGCAACGTTTTGTGTGGAGTTGTATGATTGCTAACCTTGGAAAATGTCTTTACTGAACAGTTTTTGCTGTTTTGTAGGGGTCTATCATAGTTTTTTTTCTGGGTGGGTCGTAACAATCAATTTTTTGGACCTTTTACAGTGACATATCATATTTTTTTTCGCTGTGGCGATTCGTGATATAATCTTGTTGGAACTGTATCACACACACATGATTTTTTTTCTTGGATAGGTTCGTGATCATAATTTTTTCGACCTTTTTCCGATGATATAACAGCAAGATGTGTTTGAAATGTAGTGGACTGACTCAAAAGTGCTCCCACCGCCCCGCCCCGACACACCCATGTTTGTAATATAGCGTTGAGGCCACAAAGCAAAATCGGCATTGGTGAATATTTGTGTTTGCAAAATTGGTATAGCATTACCTTCCGAGATGTGTCGTCATCTTGTCGGCGTAGGATTAATAACCACCATACGAGTAATTTATGTAAGACTTAGACGATCAAGCGACATTGTTTATCCCGTGCTAGGCTTTGTTTTTCAGTATTATTGACCTTTGTTCTGGATTGATATGCGATTTACTTACTTGATATTATCCTTACAATTACACCCACATTTGGGTGTGCTCGTTCACTATGACAAATATTCCAGACGTGGGGACTGACTGCAATCATAGCAATACATTATAGTTTCTATGTGCAACCCGATTGGGGTTCTGACATAACCTAGTTCCACAGATGTATCTGTCGGAATGCATTAGAGGAAGGCTTATGGTCACAAGAGCCTATTATGCATGTGCGTGCTGGCCTCACTATTGGAGCTTTTCTTTGTCCAAATTTATAAACGATTAGGCTTGCAACAATGACTGTCACGAGTATGATTACAATAGAGACAGCGCTCTTCGTTTTTGTTCATTGATGTGACTATTCTCAAAAATTCTCAAAATGTTTTTTCGTATGGCTAGCCATTCGTTAGTGAAATGTTGCTAATGTTATTAACATACTATAATCCAGTCTACTTAGATTTATGCTCACCAGTATGGATAATGCAGGAACAATTTTTTAATAAGTGACGTGTTTACAGAGAGAGCATTAAGGATCTTTCTTAGGGTGTGATACGATATCTGGTCGAGTGAATTAATTTCAAAGATCAAATGTTGAAACATAGATTTGCGTTGGTAACGAACGAATGTTTATTGTTAATTTAAAGCCAAAGTAGAAAATATGTCCATTATTTTATCCTTATCGTATTCAGATGAAGTCTAATCCCTACTTGTTAGTAATTTGTCTGTCATGTATCCCTTGCCAAACAAATACGAAATTTTTACGCAGTTTGTTTACGCATTCAAAATTCAACTCTTACACTTTGAAAAACGACGATTTGCAACATTAACTCTTTTCTGCGTGAAATAAAAAATATCTTCTTTCAAGTACTAAGCTATTACTTTAGTTCATTTCATTGGTTCATTGATATACTGCTTTTTCTTTTCTTCTTCGTTCTCTTTTTTCATTTGTCCGAATATCACGGGCCGATGTTGTTTTCTTCAATCTATGCCCTCTTTTTGCGTTTCTGATGATGGCTTACGCTGATATATTTGATTTAATTTAACTTATTATTCCATTTTAATTGTTTCGGTATTCTATATGTCAAAAACTATCATGCATTTAATCTGTAAATTGTATTATTTATGGTATTGAATGATTGTGTAAATATGTTTATTTTAAGCTTGTTTATTATTTTTCTTTTTTTTTTTTTTGACCGTATTCTTTACATTTGTTTTTTCTTTGCTATTTTAATGTAATTGGATTGTATTTTATTGGCCTTGAAAATTCCAGCATTTGTTGAAGGGATTCCAACCGTGAGTGGAAATAAATAAATTAAATTAATTTTTAAAAAATTTCATGCATAGATTTTCTTCAGGTCTTCTTCTTCGGCGACTCGGTCAGTTCGTCACCCTGGTGCTGCAAATGCTATGGTGAAAATTGTCAATCCCGCCATTCTACATTTTTGTCTCCTTTTGGACCTTTTGATATCTTTTTGGTTACTCCTTGTTGCCTTTTTTTGCTATCATCTATTGTTCTCATTAGGTGTCCTGCCAATCTCCATGTTGATTTCTTTCATCTGTTCTATGATATCAGTTAGGTTAGTACAACGGCACACACACACACTCCACAATACACACACAAACACACACACACACACACACACACACACACACACCACACAACCACACAACCAACAAACACAACACACACAAATCAACAGGCACCAGAACACACACACAACACACAACACAACGCACACACATGGCACACAAACCCACACACACAACATGCACACATCACATATAACACACATACACACAGACAGACAGACAGGTCAGACGAGACAGCAAAATGAGAGCGATAACAAGAACACAAAAACTGAGAGGAGACACCACGACTGAACAGCGGAAGACACAAGACAGACAGACAGACAGAAAGGACAGACACACGACACAACCACACACCACACACACGACACACTCACACGCAGCAACACACACACACAAACACCCACCACACACAACGAACACACCACAAACAACCTCTCACAACCTATAATCAGTATGTATAGAAATAACCAAAATGGCTCTATACTGCGACATTTTTGCGTGTCAATTGTATTGTAAACGCTCTAACCTAACTTTTACTAGGACAAAACTTAGCTAACCTAGTTTTGTGTAGTTGACAACCTACATTACCTATGTATTTGTGTATATAGGAGCAGGTGAGCGCTTTATGTAGTCTGTTCTTCAAGTTTCCTGCTGAAGTAATTGATTTCTTGAAATTTAATATCTTTATGATTTGTAGGATACAGTTAGTAAATCAAAAGTGATTTACAATCATTTTTAACTTCAATGAATGCATTAATTCGAAAGTGCTGGCTCAACCGTTTTTGGCCGTTTTTTGGCACTTTTTCACCTGAATCATTTAAGATCATTATAAAAACTATTTCCTCGGGGATTTCAAGTATGATGTGCCAGGATCAAAAGTAGCGGTGCGCATGTATTTCAGTATTATAAATCTGGTTACCGCTAAACAGGCGACTCAAATTTTCGGTGCAGCAGAGGGTTTCAAAGGTCGTTAAAAAGTTGTCCACAACAGTTATTGGCTACTAATCTATGGCTCATAAGCTGCCTGTAAAATGCTATCAGAATCCGATTTGGCCTTTTTCTTCACTGATTTGGGCGTAATTTGTGGTAATTTGGCTGTTGAGAATCGGAAACTGGCAACCTATAGCAGCGTGTTTTTTGAGGTTGTTTACCGGAAGTGAACTGGCTTAATGGTGTACTAAGAACAGATCTCAATAATCAAGCATGAGAAATGTTTTCTGTGGGTAATTATCCTGCTTTGCAGGTAAGTGCCGGAGAGCTATTACGTAAGATACAATAAAACGACGTCAAGATAGAAAAAACAAAGGCCGGGTTGCCGGATATTAAACGGTTAACAATCGCGATCAACAAAACCATGTTGATTGGATACATGACCTGAGCCTGTATGGATGGGCATGATTTTGCCTCAGGTCTTCCCACATACCTTGCGGTAAACCAGGTCAACAGAATTCTTAGCAAGGTAATCGTATGTCCCTGTAGGATCTTGATCACAGTTTAGCGGAAATTGGCAAGTCAGTGAAACGCACACGCTCGTCAGCTTATTAGGATGTTTAAAATGTTATTGGATAATATTGTAGCGCCTCATAGAAGCATGCTGATTATAGTTTAAATAGCTTGCAACTTGATACCACAGTCTCAGATTCATATCTAGAAAGTTTTACATGTAACACACAATTGCGAATTTAAGGAAAACACCTTCCCCCCCCTTCTTTGTGTTTTTGCATGACACTAATTATATTTTTCTCCCAGAATGAAATCTTCCTAATGTTCAGTCATAAATCAACTTTTGATCTGTGCAGAGTGTAAGTTGTAAAAATACGACCATCCCCATTGGATTTGTCTTGTGCCTGTCACCTGCTACATTTTTGGGGTCAAAGGTATGTTTTTTGAGACTTTGACAAGTAGGGCAGAAAGGCATGATTACACCTATTGTTTCCTAGATATAACACAGATTTTGAAGCGACCCTGTGAACAAAATAAGGATAAGAGGAGATCGGAGGTGAAATAGGCAGTGCGAGTCAGTTCATGAGAGGAAAATAGCAAACTGTTGAGTTTATGTTGCAGGTGTTTTGATTGATGTTGTTACACCCATATTAGTCTGCCATTGGTAATGTAAAGTGGTATTGTCTACATCAAGTTTATCAAAACATTTGTTGAGTTCTCAGTCCAGTGTGTTGAAATTATGACATTGAAAGGATTATGTAAGACTTTGTCATAATTTAAGGCTATGTCACTAGGCATTGTATAGTGGTTGCAATTGTAATGTAGTTGCTCAATCAATCAATTCATCAATCAGATCAATCAATCATCAATCAATCATACAGATCATCATCTAGTCAATCCAGTGATCATCCGTTATCAATAAATAATATAATATAGCTCTTATTTAGCCAGGGTAGGCATTTCAGTGAAAATGTATTATTATTATATTTATTTATACTGCGTTTTCCCAAGATGCCAAATGCGCTTTACAGAAAAAATATACAACAGTTTTAAAATGATAAATTATACAATTCTAGAAATATGGGTTAGAAACGAGAATGTTTTAAAGTGTCTATTTTGAATGGAAGGCACAGATTGGACTGGCATTTCTAGCGGCCCTGCATAACATAGATATATTCGGTCTTCTCTGTTTAACACAACAAAAATTAACTATCCCTTTTTAAATACGTATACTTTATGAAAAAGAGGTTGTGGCGTTAGAGCACATAATTTTGGCGAAGGAGTTTGTCATATTTGACTAAATTCTGTGAAGAAAATGGATGATTGGTCGGTAAGTATCATCCATTGATGGTGAGACATAATATGGTGCAAGGAATAGTTGTATTCTATTTCAGTCCCAAGGAGGTTCATTTTTGGGGGGTTTTGAGTTGTAGGATTTTTTGACAAATTCTGTTTCTGCGTGAAGAATTAACGCTAGTTATGGTTAATTATCTATCGTTGATCTCTTCATTACATCCTTGGACACTTTTGGCATATTTTTACACATTTCGGCTGAGCGCATATTTAAATAATGTCCACGCCTTCTCTCGGATTTTTCTTGGAATTTGTAAAATCTTAATTCTATGCAAAAATTAAAAGTCCGATTTTATTTCGAGACAATGTTATCTCTTACGTGTTGTACGCAACAGTTAAGCGGTTGTACCATGACAGTTTGAGTGAGGCACATTTATAATAAAGGGCGAAAATGTATTATTTCCATTATTTTTGGCATAAGAGAATGACTCATGTGATTTTTGAAAAGCTGGCATTTTCACTGGTTAATGCCTGACCTAATTACTGGCATGACCCTTAAAGACAATCAATTTTCCAAGAAGTTATGTCAATGAGTGTTAAGGAACACTCTTGCAATATTATTTTGCACAAATTGTTTGTGTTAAATAGTAATTATGATTGTTGAAAGAGGGGGTAGTTACTTTTTTTGGGGTGTGTTTATTAATGTCGACGCGCTAGTCTATGAGCGGGGTGTTACCATTTGTTAGAAGTTTTAGTATGACCAGCTGGCGGCTTCGACTTGTGACTTCGGAAAGTGAGGCGGAATGCGTTAACCACATTGGCATCACACTAGGTGTTACATAGATAAAAATCTAATACATAAATATAAGTATTTAAAGATGACAAAATAGTGATTTAGGTTTAAAAATCGAATCATATACAATCTACAGTCAAATTGGCCTACATAGTAGCTTGATTGGTAAGCTAGTTAAATCATGACATGTTTTTTTTTTCTGTTGACAGCAAAGTGGATGTAAAACAAACACTTGTAAAAATTTAAGTGGTTCATTTTTCTGAACAAGCACGATGGAGTCAGTAATGAAAAGGAGCAAACTATAACATTACATACCGGCTACATTTATAGAAGTGCTATTAGTTCAAGTTAGTGAGTTCTCTTCCCCCCCCCAAAAAAAAACCCCAGGACCACCACCACATCAAATAACAACAAACATAAAAGTAAACAACAATAAAACAAAGAACAACAAGTGATAAGAGAGAAAGAAAACGTTCTGAAGCGAATCATTAAGTAGTGTTACATGTTTAACGATGTGGGCCTGTTTGAAAGTACAAGGTGATTTAGTTTTATCCTAACATAACTATGTAAAGTATAAATATTCACTTATTAGTCATTTTCATGACGTGCATCTTAAATGTTAAGACAACAAATAATTTTTCAAATTAAGGCTTGAGTCGGATCGGACGGTCGGATATCGCGACCGACGCTATCGGATTCGCGAACAGATTTTTCCAAACCGCTAATTCCGATAAAAAACAATGTTACACAATGAAATTAAATGTTGTTAACAATAACATTAATTAACGTTTGGTGTACAAGTTTACAATATATTCTTACCGGTATTCCAAGAAGTCGATGGTGTTAGCGACATACTTATGCACCTAATCATTGAGATACAGTCACTGAACGATATACACCTGTGTTTGCCTTCACCTGAAATATTAGTTCTGTAATCGTGCGCTTGTCATGATATTTTGGTCGTGAACTATTTTTTCTACAAATTAATTTCCAAATAACGTCCAATGATTATTGGAGGTTTACAAACCATTTTGACAAGTCAGTATGAAAAAATACGTTGACGGACGAAAACATCGGCTATATTTGACTCACGCAGCCGAGCAATAAGAGGACTCGCCGGTTTAGTGGCCGCTATTGACTGGACCTCCAGACCTAGCTGTCCATTTGTGATACAGTATTTCTATAGAGCGGGGACTATAGGTATTTTCTGTTCATGATTGGTGTGAGTCGTCAGTGGCCAATGTTTCGTCATCATATTTTAACACAACACTGATCTGGCGTTTTGTTGATGTTGGTGAAAACTATAATTTTTGACTATTATTTTGTGGCAGATAATGTGACATGAAAAAAATACTTCACAGCAAATATGACGAGGAGATTTATAGACCGGATATATTCAGTAAAAGTAAAAACGGAAGCAAACTGGTTTTCAGTGACATGTATGCAGGGGTAACTTAGCTTGCCATGCGACGCCAGCTGTCGTATCTACAGTCGGGCACTGAATGGCGGATCGATTCTTAAAAATATGTTTTGCATCCCTAGCGATGTTTTTGAACATCTGGCTTTGTCAATTTTTAAGGTTGTGGAACCCTTAGACTTAATTTTGGATTTGATTTGGGAAGGTATGTGCGAGAAGATATTTCATGGGAATTTCATGTACATGAGCAGTTTATGAGACCCGATAATTTTCAGTAAGCAAACAAAGTGTTCAGTGAGATGTATGAATCTTTCGTTAATGATTATTGTACGTGACGATAGGCGATCAGTTGTTAACAATTGGTTTTAGTTGAATCGGATAGAGTGGCCTACTTTATTAAGAAGATTGTCATGATTTTTTGTGTAGCTAGTTAAATATAATGATCTGCATAATTACGTGATTGTTCGGTTCAATGCATGCTAATTAGTATCTTGAGCAGATAATATAAATGACATCGCTGCCAAGTGTGATATCGTTTTCTAAGAGTTTGAATGATCTTAGTCTTTGCTAGTTTGATATGGGCGCGCTTCTACATGTATACTCTTTGGGAATTTTCTTCTAATTTTTTAGTGATTGTGGCACATATAGTACCATAATTTTTTTATTTAGTGTTAAAAATTAGATTTCTGTTTATTCTAGAGTTAGATTTTTACAATATTGAATTCTTTATTTGTTGGGGGAGTTGGGGGATCACAGAATTACTACTTTTTGGACCTGCTTTCAATGTATTCGCTACGTCCAGAATTGATATTTTATCGGGAACCGGATCCGAACGGACTTGTGGTCGGATCCGAAAAAATATTTTTCGTGAGACTCAGGCTTATTCAAATCAAATCTAGATATTGGAAAATTGCCCTATTTAACAACAATATTCTGCAATTATTTCTGTCTCGCTTTTAGTCGGCACAGGCAAAATCCATGATTAATTCCCTTTGCTTGCTTTCTGTCCTGCGCCTGAGGGAATGAATGTCATAGATTTCATTCGGTGGTTAGGAGGAGGTATGCTGTATGAATCCCTAAATTGGAACTGCTAACCGCAAAGCAAACCCGTTGCTGTTTATTGACAAATGCTCCCTCAGTTTATGAATCAGAAACATATTTCATTCTGGATTATATTGCTACTAGTGTTATCTTTAGTCATTTGACATGAATGTTTGTTAATGATCAGTGTGCTTTGTATCTATAGCATTTGCAAATACAAAATTTCATGTGAACGATACAAGTCATCTGGTTTAGAATTGATGAATTGTTCGAATTTTTGTAATGAATTTGTTATTGAATTGAAAGATATAAATTTCAGGAAGGATGATAATGTGATAGAAAAATAATTTTTTTTAGATGTGAGAATACGTGATTGCCCTCATGAATCGTAATACGATTGAACTGTTGTCCTATATGTAACAAACATGTACATGTAGGCGTACATGTAGAAAAAGGATCAGCGGATCGAAACTGTCATGTTAACTTTCTTTACGGGAAGCTTCAATCACCAACTGTCCTGCGACGATGGTGTTTGAAGGACTAACTTTATCCGTGTAGCTACGCAATCAGGTTCTTGAACAAGCCGTGTGCGACTAGCTATTCATAGGGCCCATGTGTTATAGCTGCCCGTCCAGACAGACCACAAAATAAGTCTGTTTACAAGCGCGAGTAGTATTTTAGGGCCCAAATAAAATCTGTGCTGCAGATGGTCGATTGGCATGATAACACAATTTGGACAAGATACAGGCTTCATTTGAATAATCTCTTTATTCAGTTTACTAACCTACAGGGCTGTATGTCTGCCACTTATCCAACTCAAAATCCAATTAAGCAGTGATTATCTTATTAAGCAGATTTCAACCAGACGTACTCGTGATATATATCTGATTGTGAAGCTACCACGTTGTGACTTTGGAATTCTCTGCTCAAATGTTATAATGGTCCAAAGCAAGATGATACACTAAATTTGATCATTCACACTATGTGCATACATGAAATTCATAGTTTGTTGATCAAGATATATGCAGATTATTATGCATGAAGCATAGGCCTACTTTATCTTTACGCATGACCTTGCAGCATGACCTCTTGTAAGCAATGGGGTTGGCTTTAAACATTGTTTGCCTCTTCTTTTCCATTTTGTTGTGGTGCCTTCTCATGTAATGTTCATATATTTTGAGGGCTCTGACAGAATGAAAAGAATTTCAGATTGATTAATAATAGATAAAGATAAGTTTGTGTAATTGAAAAATAGTGTGCTGTGCACAGTGAATAGACTACCAGTACTCAGAATAGTATAGGCTGCAGTACAGCAGTATTGTGTGATCAAGGAAGGGTTTATTGATTAATGTACCTGTAGGCCTTGGTGTCTTCGCAGATTTGTATTTTGTGTGGGCTTCATCCCCCCCCCCCCCTCTGTTATGGAATAAACTTTAAAGGACCAGATGGAGTGTTTCTATTGAGTCTAATCTCTTAGAGCCTTGTGAATATGTGTTGCTATTCTCAAAAGGGTGTGTAGCTCGTCAGAAGGGTATATTTTGAGCTGATTTTGAGAAAATGGAGTTCCATGTAATGTTGTAAAGTTTTGGAGGTTGAAATAACTGGGGAGGGGGTGGGGGAAGGGGAAGAGGTTGGGGTGGGAGAAGGAATTACTACCACAACAATGCTACCTGATTTTAAGACCTACCTGTACATGTACACACTATACAATCATAGCTCCATGGTACTACAATCAATTTTGTCAACCTTTTGGTACTCTATCCGGGTAGAAATTGACTTTCTGTAGACAGAGTTTAGAGTTCATGAGCCCTTTTGATTTTTTATGTCAAAATATAGGCAGTGAGACCTGTGTTAAAAAAATACTTTTTTAATACCTCAATTCCTTAATTGAACTTGAAATATCTGGCATTTGAGTAAAACTTGATGATAAGGATGGTTGGCATATTACATGTTGACGTAAAATTGTTGTGAAAAAAAAAATATTGTTTTGTTGATTGCTGTGTTTATCGCTGCAATGAAATTCATCTTACAATAACAAACTTGCACTATTCACAGGCCAGCGACCTTCAAGAACTTGAGCATAATGTGTTCCTTTCGTGACAATATCAAATGTCACATTGATTCTTGTGATCTTCTATTACATATCATTGAATCATCTTCACAAGAGGAACCATTGTTTACAAATACACTGAGTAAGCAAGTGTAAAAGACAAACTACAAATTATATTTGTGGTTTATAAAAGATTGAAATACTGTATCATCAGAAACTGGATAATCGTCTCAAGGTGTCTATAGAAGTTGCTCTGTCTGCAAAAAAAGTACATGCAGACTTTGTTTGGAAAGTGTCTCGCTGTATGAGCCGTGGAGCAATATCACATACTGTGTTAGAGTGAGAAAATAAATACAGTTGTAAACTGAACTTGAATATTATGAAAATAAATGAATACATAAATGAATAAATCAATAAATCAATAATTCAAAAAATGCATAAATGAATGAATGAATGAATGAATGATTGAATGAGTAAATGAATACATACATGTAATCTAATATATTTCAGCATGCCGAGTTGTATTACTAATTCTAATACCAGTACTGCATGATTTAGTTAACCTTCTATCAATCTTTGCAAACCCTTTTCATGAAAACTATTGTTATTCCCTCAAATTAATTGTATAAAAACTAATAGTGGAAATTAAATCATTTTTGCTTCAGAATAATTATCTACTGATCTAATGATTTGGATTACTAATTGAATTACTTGAACTCTCTCTGCATTCCTGATCATTCCAACATTTTCTTGCTAAAAAGACTACAGTATGATCTTCTTTTTTTACCAAAATGATACAAAATGTTTTAATAAAACCCCAAACTGTAACAAGTGGTTTTGAGTAATGACTATCAGTAAGCAGTTGGTTAACCAGTTTAGACAAAGCTACTTTTTGACACAATCATAATGATATAGAAATAGGTGAAATATAGTACTATAATGGAAAAAAGTAAAAAAAAAAATACAATTGAACAGTTAAAATTTAGAGTCAAACATTGATAAAGAAGCATATGAGTACAAGATCACAGTGTGAAAAATTGAAACTAATAGGGGCCTATACTGTGTATTGGTCAGATTTTATTGAAGGCTTGCATGTATGTGAGTGTGTGTGTGTCAGTCTGTATTCATTTGTTTGTGTGTATGAGAGGTCATAACAGTGACAACAAACAAAATCCATGATTGGTCAAGTGTATCTAGACCACTCTGTCCATTTAATTACTTTGGAGCTATAGTTCATTGAACTGCAGAGTGTCATTCATTGATGGCACTTGTAGTATTTGTTCTTTCTTTCAGGAGTAGGTGAGGCATAATTTGTATTATTTTATTATTATTTTTTATGTTCTCAAAATAGTAAAGAAATAAGCCTGCAGAGGAAATGCATGGCTTCATCATTTAATTAAGGCATAAAGAGTAGTTGTCACCAACCATTCAAGTAAAGTTGGACCAAGACCATAGCGACTGAGGTACGTGTATGACGTCAATATCACTCTTTCATTACATGTAACCTGAGCATAATGACCTTTGACCCAAGCCCTTAATGGCAGGGAATCACAGTTTTAGCCCTCCAGAAATTAGTCTCGATTCCAGATCATGCAACTTTTTCTCCCTCCGAGCAGCAGTGCGGGTGCGAAGCACCTGCCCTATGAAGAAATCTACTTCAGAAAACTAGTCTTAGTTCAAGATAGTAAACTGATGATAGTGGGCCTAATTTCTCTAGGAAATAGGACAAGTCTTGAAGCCAGACTATCCAGAAATATTTTATTAATGAAGGTTTAATATGTTAGTGAAATCTCTGATTTGATCGCAGTAATTACATGTACCCAAAATTTGAAAAATGCACCAAAAAGTAACATCAGTTAGACCACTAGCTCCATGGTTAGACTTTCAATTTTTACCTCATGTGCATGTATGTTTTTCAACTTTTTTTTTGTTCAGAAATTTGGATTAAGAGTTTATGTGATGATCTGCATGAGATGATCCGAGAAAACAACAACAAAAACACAAAAATGATTGTGTATACTTTACCCTTGATTTAATTTTTATTTCTCGTGTTGTTTTTCTCCGTAGTTTGAAGGATGCAGTAAAGCCTTCTCGCGGCTGGAGAATCTGAAGATACATTTGCGCTCGCACACGGGTGAAAAACCGTACCTTTGTCAACATCCGGGATGTACCAAGGCATTCAGCAATTCATCAGACAGGGCCAAACACCAGAGAACACACTTAGATACAGTAAGTCACTCCAAATATTATGTGGGGTTTTTGGTACAGTATGATGTCATTTAATCTTTTCAGGAAATATTAGGTCCATTGTATAATAAATAGATAAGATAAATAAATATGTTGATAGATAAAATTCGAAAAAAATAATCAATAAACCTAAATAAATGGATAAATATACCAAATTATCAATATACTTTAGAAAGAACTAAATAAATAATAACTAACTAACTAACTAAATAAATAAATAAATAAAACAAACAAGTAAGTAAATGAATAAATAAATGAATGAGGAAAAGAGGAAAGAAGTAAATAAATCAAGTAAGTAAGTGAATAAATAAATGAATGAGAAAAAGAGGAAAGAAGTAAGAGATAAGTAAATAAATACTACAATAATGAAAAAAGTTTACTTTTTACAAGCAATTTTTTGGTCATAAGCTCCATCCTTTTTGGTCTGTGTCTGTACACCATTTGCCTCCAGTACTACAGTAATCCCACCCCAATTGTTGTTTCTATTTCATTTTGTTTTGTTTGTATATTTGTATGTTTTCTGGGGAGATGAGAAATGAGGGAAGGGGCTTTGGTTTGCTAAACTTTATGTAGGACAGGCTAGTAGAGGGCTACTTTAATTTCACTTTTATACAGGCTGAGCTACTTGTACAATGACTTTTGTACACACTGAGTTACATCTATCAAACTTTTCTCCAGATAAACGTGTAGGTTAAAGTTTTCCATCCCCACCCATATGTCCTTGTGATTCTCCAGTAGAACTATGTGTAGTTAAAGAAAAGAAAAATAGAGTGTAAAGCACCCTGTCTCCCTTCTGCACTCACAAATCCTTTGGCCTACTTATTCACCTGTCTGGTGGTTTACCTGTCCCAGATATATCAATGACGGGATCAAGTAAACAAAAATATTAATGTAAATACCAGATACACATCTCTCTTCCTTTTGTCCTGGACAATACTTGAAAGGATTGTGGAGGAAGAGAGAGAGAGGTGCTGGGTTTGTGCTGTCACAAAGGCCAGAAAATGATGTCGAAATCCTGTATTTGGTCGGCAGTACTGGTATTTGCTCGATACCTGTGTGTGCAGAAGAGTGCATAAAACCCAAATCTGTTATAATTGTTACTGAGCAAATAATTGGATTGGGTTGAGGGAGGAGTAAGGTTGGGTAGAGAATCAAACAGGACCTCCGACCGGGACCCGTTACTCCCTGGCTTCTCGGGCGTGAAAAATGTTAAATTTCCATGAAAACTGGGCCAGCCTTCTCGCTTTGAGCGCAAACGCTGACCAGAAAGGAGCCATCAGCGGGGTCCAAAGGGGTTCATGTTGCGTGAAAAATCAGCCCCGCCGCTTTATCGCACCCTGCCACGCCAGTCACTTAGGACACTTTTTCTCTTTTTGCGATGAATGTAAAGGTGCTGGGCAAACAGAAAACGCACCCTTTTGCCTATTGTGCGCGATATTAGCTGAGTGAGGTGATATTTATGAAAGAAAATATGGAATGGAAAGTGACAAAAATGTAGATATCAGTAAGATATCATTTGAGGCCCGAATGACAGGTGAAGAGTTAGTTCTCACACAAATGCTGCAGCAGTAGCCTGCCCTCATTGTCAAAGATGTATAAGGTTCAAATCTTCTTTCCTGAATCCATGGATAGTTTTATTAGTAGTGTGTAATGTATGTTTAACCATGAGGAATTGTCAAGACTCAA
>JZLH01S0432191.1:0-13200 GCA_001188425.1 Eucidaris tribuloides
GCGAGAGAGAATAAATTCTTTATAGGTTTCAGCTTTCCTCCATTTATGTGCCAAAATTGAGAATGATTGGCCAAAAAAATAAGATTTCAAAAAGAGGGGCACAATGTGCTCCCACCCCTTTGGGCCACAGAGAGCCAATAATAGCTTGGGCTTTTTAGGGTTAACATATTGTTTTTCTTTGTTGTGTGGGATCACTGCACAGGTTACTGACAACAGCATATGTTCCTTTTCATGAAGTATTTCGCCTGCCTCTGAATTCACATTTTCATTTTCTCTCCGTCTACTTCGTGACTGTGGGATTTCCGAACATCTTGTTTATGTGAGATTCCACACTATGTTTCCATGGCCGTTAAATCGGTTAGAGTGGGAAATCGGGGAAATGCAGCCATGTACATTTCAAATGAAGTCTTTTATCACCATGTCGAGCATTAGATACAGCTGTTTAGAGCTCTCCAAGGTTCGGGGGTTACATAAAGTGCTTGAAGAAGGTCCTGCTTGATTCTCTCTACGTCACTGTTGGCTGTGTACATTGTCTATTGATGGAGGTAGAAAAAGTCGAGTAGCCTTTCAATATCGAAAAATCAAATCAAAATATCAACTTGCAGTGACATGTACATTAGATACTGCATGTGATATGCATTTCTGT
This sequence comes from Eucidaris tribuloides, assembly GCA_001188425.1. Lineage (NCBI taxonomy): Eukaryota > Metazoa > Echinodermata > Echinoidea > Cidaroida > Cidaridae > Eucidaris > Eucidaris tribuloides. The sequence continues at coordinate 647 of JZLH01S0432191.1, forward strand.
GATTCAAGGATTAGGATACGTAAGTCTGATTAAGTACATCTTAAGTTGCATTATATAAGTGGGCGTGATTTCATCTTTTCATCTTTTTGTTTGCTTGTTGTGCATATCTTGTTTATCTACTGAACTTTCTTGAATTTGTTTGTCTATTGGAGTAATCTATTTTTTCATTTTCATTTACGTACATATTTTTCAACCACTTCTTTATTTTTCTGCTGTGTTTACGTATATTGTAATTAGTAAATTTGGCCTACATGATAGTGTTTAAAATGGAACAAATAAATACCATAGAAACAAACATTTAGACAGTTATGCTGTCACAAGCAAAAATCTACACAGCTGAATATCAGCATATGACTTAATGTCTGGTGAACAAAGAGTCTATGACACAGCAATCTATGGAAGAAAACTGGAATGGTCATGCATTGAAATCACTTTTTTTCCCCATTGGCAACGGGAATTGGAAGTACCATGTGTTAATCCTATACGAACTATAAAATCTCGGAGGCAATGGGTTAAAAAAAACTTGTTTTGAAGTACAATTTTTTTCGGGCTTCATTTTTGGACCTTATCAGAGACATACATAGCAGGAAGGATGATGCAGCTCACCATTTTTCAAACTTGAAACATTGTTAAATATTGCCTTGAGGAAGTGAAAGCTGCTTTCCACTGAACCATGTTAGTGAGATTTCATCCTGCAATGAATAAGAGTGATGGGTTGCCATGGTTACCATGCTAGCTGAATAAAGATGAGACCGACGCGCCAACAATAAACCGAGGAGGAGGAGGAAGGATGGAGAGAGGGTGGTTAAAGGCGGTGGATCTCATTCGCAAACGTCCCCGCATACCTGGGGGGTGTTTCATAAAGCTGTTCATAAGTTACGAACGACTGGTTATCACTTCTTTGGTGCATATCAGATTTTCATTCATTTACATATAGCACAAGAAGGTATCACCAATCGTGCGTAAAGTCGTTCATAACTTACAAACAGCTTTATGAAACAACTTTATGAACGACTGGTGATACTTTCTTGGGTGCTAATCAGTTTCTTATGCATTTACATGTAGCACAAGAAGATATCACCAGTCGTGCGTAAAGTCGTTAACTTACGAACAGCTTTATGAAACACCCCCCAGGAAAAGATAACCCATGCCCTTAGGCTATTGATGAAGGGCATGTCTGTGAAATCTGGGGGTCAGTGACTGCCTAGAATTTGAAAAATGCAAAAGAAAAACAATAGCCATTTAATGTACATTCTATGGTAGGAATTTTTTTCTCATGAGATAAAAATTCAAATCTGAGTCTAACGGTCGCTATAATTCCACTGAAACTGAGTTTCTGGCTCCTATACTTTGCTAAAGGTTCCCAGATGGCATTTTCTTTGAATGCCATTGTATTTACACAATGTTAATTTTTAGGCATGCAAAAGAGATCCCCTGCCTTTAAGGAATGGAGCGCCGATCATAAATCCATCATCATAATTGCCGAGATGAAAGGGGCAGAGAATAAACTCACTCTTATTGGGGTTAATCAAATAAAACACTACAACTGAAGACGATCTTCTCTGAAATTGGTCCGCTTAACTTGTCGACCTCGCCGATAACAGGGTCATCATGAACCTCTTAATTGTTTTGGGAATGGTTTCTCTTGCTACGATGGTTTCCGGCCTTGATGAAGCTGAACTGCTGTACTTCATTCAAATTGAGATCACAATTATATTAGCCTGCTTCTCTCTAGTTGGCTTGATGTGATGTTGCATTTCCGGTGTCATTTACAGCGTGTCTACCAAAAAAAAAAAAAATTGTGCAAGTGAAAAGTGCCCTCTTTGGCAATTAGAAAATACTGGTGTAACATGTGCTTATAATTCAATATCAAGGGCACTGTCTAAGCTTCTAAATGCCATTTATTTTGTTAAATTTGCTTGTTTTTATCTCAAGATATGTTTAGTTAACTACAACAGGGCAGAGTCACAATTGTGCCACTTTTACTATAGTCAATGATTGCATCACACTCTCCTCTTCCCTCATGGATTTTACCATTTCGTTGTAACTCCTTTAGAAACGGAAAGATAATTATTGTCTAGTTTGATTGTATGATTGTAATGAAAGTAAAATCAGGCAGGTGTTTGTAGATATAACTGTTTTGTTCAAATCCCAAAAAACAAAACACAATAAGTATGCACCATAATAGGTGTGGTGGATTTGAGTAGTGTATGATCAGATTTTAATATGATCAGTAGAAAGTGAAAGCATAACTTAAGCATCTCCAGATTGCCCTCTGAGGGTTTGCTGATATTCCATAAATGAATGAGCATCGACGTCAAAAATCCAATGTCTAATCATATGTCACAGCGTTTTCTATCCTGCTCATTTTTTTCCCCTACTGAGAGTCGACTTGTCGTGACACTGTGCCATAGCCAATATCAAAGCCCAGAAAAGCAATAAATCACACAAACTGTAGCGACTGGTTATGTTCGCAGTAGTGTCTCATAAATCTTTCATCGTAAACAGCACAGTTATGCATATTAAGTATCATATATGAGTTAATTCTAGGTGATCAATCAGCTTGTGTAAATAATACCAGCCATTTGCAGAGATATTTTATCGGGATATTAGAAGCTGTGAATGGAGGACTTTGGCGTGTTGTTTGCCATATAGTCGTCTCTTAATATTATAATTGATGACACTTAAAATACTTTGTATACGGTAATAAGAATTGCATTACACATTTCAGTGGTGGGTTCAGAGGGCCAAATTGCCTCCCATTTTTCAGCCTGAAAATGGCCTGCCCAGTGCCCCCCCCCCCATTTCTCCCCCCACACCCTCCCCTTCCCTACAACACATGCTTTGAGAAATTCTGTATCGACTGCTGCATTTGTAGAATTTTTACTTCAAATTACATAATTTGTCAGAAGATGGTGTGTGTGTGTGTGTGTGTGTGTGTGTGTGTGTGTGTGTGTGTGTGTGTGTGTGTGTGTGTGTGTGTGTGTGTGTGTGTGTGTGTGTGTGTGTGTGTGTGTGTGTGGTGTGCGTGTGCGTGTGCGTGTGTGTGTGTGCGTGTGTGTGTGTGTGTGTTTGGAATCGCCTCCAACCGTGGACGTTTTGGATTAATTTTACTGTACAACCGCGGACGTACCTTCCAGGGGGAACGGTCCACGTTTTTAGATCTTGTTGTAATGCAGCATTACAACCAGTAAGCAAGGTCTGGAGGTATATAGAGAACATCCGCATTTAGAGGTTGTGTACTGTCATGTATACGTCCGCAGTTGTCAAAAGTTTCGTCCTCATTTAATACTGTGTCCTTGGAATTACCGTTACAAACACACACTCACACACAGATACACTCACATTAAAAATTGTACGTCCTCGGTCGAAGGCGATTACACGTATGTGTGTGTGTGTGTGTGTGTGTGTGTTAGACAGGGACACAAAAAAAACATGTTTCTGTAAATCATGATTTTCATCTATGAAATTTTGTATTATTGTAAACTGTGAAAAAAAATTGACTGACATGCCATTAATACTGATTTCAGTATTGGTTTTAATTATGTTTTTGAGAATTTATTCAGGTCTCATGTGATCAAATGTATGATTTAACTCTTTACACGCTGAATTTATTCTGAGAGGAAAGTAATGGTGAGTGTTTTTTTACATGTTATCTTAGAATCTTGCTTTCCTTGTTGCGATATTGAAAATGGTAATTTTTCTGTACGTGTTACTTAAGCACACTAGCTATTTTTAGTGTCTCCTTCACAAAGGTGAAGGAGAAATATAATTAATTACAATTGTTCAGTTTCATTGTATGATTGTCCACAGATGCAACATTCGCGTGCAAAGAGTTTAGAGGCAAAATTGTTATCAAATTAATGTTGACATGAGAATAATATACATAAAAAAAGTAAATTACATTATTCATCCTAACTGGAATACTCCCTGTAATACACATACACACACACTCACACACACGCACACTTACCCTGTATACTATGTACCCAATATCGACAAATAATCAAGCCCCGCGAAAGCAGAACACGCAGCGCACGGCAATATGTATCAAGGTCAAAGCCGAATATACCACGGCATGTATGCAGCCATCGATTGTAGGGATGTTTGATCTTCGGTACAAAGTAAATCACTCACAGTGTTCCGGCGATGCATAGCAATGTTGTGTGACCGAGCAATGAATTGATCCCGACCCCACCCCCACCCCACTCTCTCACAAACACACACACACACACACACACCCTGAACCTTGAAGAAGTAATCCCTGAAGCAGCTTTACCAAGCTAAACACACACACACATACCCAGAGAGACACACACACAAACACATACACACACACACACACATGCATACACAGAGACACACACATACATACACATACGCACACACACACACACACACACAATTTATTGCAGCCTCCATTTGCACCGATTCCAGAGAAAATTAATCAGCGGGTTGCAACAACCAGTCCAATAAAATGTCTGGATTGAACGCTTTATTTGAATCATATTACTTGCACTCCTGTTTTACACACAGTTTTGTGTCAGTGTGTATTCTGTATTTACAGGAAGATGTCTTGTTATGTACAGTTGCATGTTTCTACAAATTGAAATGTACAGGCACAGATTCACTCTTGTTTGTCAGTTTTTTTTGGGGGGGGGGGACGTTGATTGTACCCCTTAAATGTGTGTCTATATCATTAATAGTAAGAAAATACTAGAGTTTTTTCTGCATTTTTGTGTAAAAGGGGGACAGCACATACTAGCCAGCAGGTTTGGGTTGGATAATTTCCTATAAACGTGAGATTTTATCACAAATAACAAATACCAAAACTAAGACTGCCTTTAATAAAAAGACTGATTTGAGTGATTTATCCCATCACTTAGGTATCCTCTATAGTAAATTTACAATATAATTACATGTATATGTATTTGAAAAATTGCAGTATTTGCACCAATACCAGGAAACTGTTTTCACCATGAGTAATTTTCTTTACCCGCTGTGTTAATTTCAAGTGTTCCTTGAAGTTCAATGAAATAATTTGACCACATTCATTAAGTGTCACTACAATTTTCCTGGAAATACCTGGTATTATTTTTTTTATTTCTGTCCATCTGTTCAGTGATATAATTTTCCCTTCTGACTCATACCTTTAAGCTCCTACACCCACAGCCCTATGGATATTTTCTTGGCTGCTTAAAAATTCAATGGTAATGTCCAAATTGGCCTCAATATCGGTGCTGTGCGTGCCTAGCATGCGGCTTCAATGCCACCTTATTCACGTACCGCAAGAGTCCCCGGCCTGCTGATGCAGTACGAAGGCCGAATATCAGCCGACAAGAGATGCATGATGCATGCATGGAGTAACGCTGTTACCGTGGGGGGGGGGGTCAAAAACTCTGATGAGTGCCTTGACAAGTCACTCGAAGATAGGACAACTGGGCTCTAAAGATTTCCCTGTTTCCGGTGAAAAACCGTCTCCGTTCTCGATTGCATTAGTAACAATGTCTGCTCGTTTCGCACCAGGTACATGTCATTATCTTGGATGATTTTTTTTTTTAAGTGCGCTTTTCGTTTGATTGGTCGATCTTGCTGGGCAATAGGTTGTGTAGTTTTCAGCTGAGAATGTAAAGTGTCTTCATAGCAATGCCGACTCATCCCTGATCTGTGTTTGTACGTGCATGTTGTGCATGTATTTAAGTTCAAAGAATGCAATATTCTATCAGACACGATTGGGAGAAATTTGTTAAAAATGCCTGTCAAACTAAACTGGTTGAAATATATACCAAACAAACACCAGCTGGAGTGTATCCCCTGGCTGAAAGGATTTATGGTGACTTTGTTAACTTAAGCTAAATCAAGCATGAACATGCTAGCATTTTGTTTCTCTCTAGCCCCACTAGAAATAGACCCCATGGAATGCTACACAACAGATTTGTCTGTCACAAGGCATGCTGCTGGAAGGTATTTTAGAATGAGTCAACTTTTGACTAGAAAAATTTCACAGTAGAATCCTTGCACAGTTCACTTCACTCTAGAATGAAGAATTCTGAATAGTGTCAGCCCAAGTTGAAGACTACCCCCAATCATGCTTTTACCTTTAATACTGTACAAATGGTACGGCATTGGTCATCATGAAATTCTAGTGATTCTACTACAGGCATGCCAAAGCAAAATGCAAACAGCCAGTAGTACTGCAAATGTCAGGAGAATACGCCCCCATCGTTTGCTAAACACAAACAATAACAAGCATTGGATTGACGGTGTCCTTCGTGTTCTAGTTTGCTGTGACTGCTCTCACTGTAGACCTTCGCAGATGGTCTTGCGGAAGAATACAACATTGTGTACATGTAGGCACATTGCATAGTAGCAAAACGTTGTATCTCAATTTTGGGTGAAAATTATTTGTGTGTGTGTGTGTGTGTGTGTAATTTTGGCTTACATGTAGGAAGCCCGATTCTGATCTATCCAAATCTTGTATGTCAAAGCTCAAACATGGGTGCAAATCTATTTTGAAATGTTGGGGGGAGAAACACCCACTAGGGACACCACAATCTTGTAATACTGGGCTATGTTAATGTGTCCCCCAATTTTCACAACCATGTCCTACCCCTCCCCCCCTCCCCTGGATTTGCACCCATGAGCTCAAAGGTCTGCTGTTGCTCGGGTAACCCCCCCCCCCAAAAAAAACTAAATAATAATAATAATAAAATAATAAATAAATAAATAAATAAATAAATAAATAAATAAATAAAAAATGCTACTACTACTATTACTACTACTACTACTAATAATAATAATAGTGATAATAATAATAATAATAATGATAATGATGATAATAATAATAATAATAATGATAATGATGATAATAGTGATGATAATAATAATAATAATAATAATAATAATAATAATAATAATAATAATAATAATAATAATGATAATAATAATGATAGTAATAATAATAATGATGATAATAATAATAATGATGATAATAATAATAATAATAGTAATAATAATAGTAATGATAATAGTAATAATGATAATAAAAATAATAATGATAATAATGATAATAATACTAATGATAATAATAATGATAATAATAATAATGATAATAATATTAATGATAATAATAATGATAGTAATAATAATAATGATGATAATAATAATAGTAATAATAATAATAATAGTAATGATAATAGTAATAATGATAATAATAATGATAATAATGATAATAGTAATAATAATAATGATAAAAATAATGATAGTAATAATAATAATAATAATGATAATAATAGTAATAGTAATAATAGATAAATAAATTAACGAACAAACTGCTATCCCCTTTGTAGCTGTGTTAACCAAACAATATTTTTTTTGACTTTCCTCAATAACTCACATTTTTGAGATACAAGATTTTGTTCCCTCATGAATGATCTTTAACTCTTTACTCCCCAATGACAACTAGAGTTACTGTAGACACAGGGGTATGACAGTATGTGACATACTGTACTTAACTCGTTGGCTACGTGAACCAGGGCCCCTTTCATAAAGTTAACATCATGTGTAAGACACTATATAACACTGTTGGAAGACCACGTTTAAAAATTGTCGAACTTTGTATCTGACATATGCTGACAGTATTTGAATGCGACAATAAACACCCTAGAACACAAAAGTTTGGACAGTTATGGCTGTCACATAGTAAATACCGTGCAGATACAAATGTGCACATTATCTTTATATCAGCCGTAGAATTCTTGCAACACAGCAGTCTGGAGAGAAAAGCTGGTGAATGGTCTTTCAATGATTTTCCATTTTTTAAAGTAAAACTTATGATTGTTTTACACTGCAGTTATTTTTCGGGCTTCATTTCTTAACCGTATCAAGACACTTAGTAGCATGGGGATCTGTAGCTCAGATTTTTTAAATGGAAACATTGTTATACAATGCCTTTAAGCTACCATTTAGTGTGAACTACCATGGCAACTGTGCTTATTGCAATCAGAAGCCTTGGAATTTGGCCACAGAATTCAGTAGAATGCAAGATGAGCATGAATGTTAATTTATCAAACAGGATGATTAGCTGACATGTGACCTGGTGTGTGTGTGTGTGTGGTGTTGTGTGTGTGTGTTGTGTGTGTGTGTGTGTGTCGTGTGTGTGTGTGTTGTGTGTTGTGTGTGTGTGTGTGTGTGTGTGTGTGTGTGTGTGTGTGTGGTGTGTTGTGTGTGTGTGTGTGTGTGTGTGTGTGTGTGTGTGTGGTGTGTGTGTGCTGTGTGTGTGTGTGTGTGTGTGTGTGTGTGTGTGTGTGTGTGTGTGTGTGTGTGTGGTTGTTGGTTGGTGTGTGTGTGTGTGTGGTTGTGTGGTGTGTGTGTGTGTGTGTGTGTGAGTGTGTGTGTGTGTGTGTGTGTGTGTTGCTGTGTGTGTGTGTGTGTGGTCGGTGTGTGTTGTGTGTGTGTGTGTGTGTTGTTTGAGTACATGTACATGTATGTCACTTACATTATTCCTCTTTTTCAAAAATTCATCAAGTGCATGTATCGGCCAAATTTCTACGCAAAGACAGATTATTGTTTTTAACAAGTAAGAACTGAAATCTGAAGTCAGTAAGGGACTCAAATTTTCTATGAACTTCTTTTGAAATATTTGTGACGCAATTTTTACTCACTTTCATAAAAATATATATAATACACACAATTGCGAAAGCACAGAACACACGTACAATCACATACACCTACCATGTATGGCCACACACACACACACATACAATTCATATACACATACTGTACTCAACACACACACACACAGACACACACGATACGTACACCACACACAACACCGCACACGCTACCACCCACACCTACAACACACTACATGCAACATACCTCACATTCTCTTGGAGGTTAAGGAAAGATACTTCAGTGTACATCTCTGATTTCTGTTTCCTGGTACATGAGATGTGTCCAACGCAATCAGCCAAGCATCAGACGATGAGGTGTCATATAAAGAATATGACACTGCGTTAATATCTCAAAATATCGACGCCAGGAGCACTTACAATAATGTTACTACCGTTGAAGGATAAGATGTCCTAGTTTTCGTAGCTACCGCTATTTTTGTGCTTACCAGCTCCTACGTTACATTGTGTGCTAATTACAATTATGATTAATTTCAAAGCTGACTCTAAACACCTTGATGCAGGTCAAAATTAATCTTCACAATAGGGCTGTCTGACGATATATTATTCTAAGAATATTTAGAGTGGGTACCAAAAAAAAGGGAATCCATGGTTAGAGCTAAAAATATGCTACTATTTTATTATAGAAGATTTATAAGTATAATATCCCTGAGAAGCCGGCTCTTTACTTTTATCGCAATGTATACTCACTTGCATCACTGGGTGTCATTGCATGACCGAGTACATTGCTTCTGAAGAGAAACAATGTCAAGTCACACTGCTTCCAAGTTTTATAATCATAATTTCATGAAATGTGAGTTAACATCTCATTCTTAAAAACTGACACCATACTTGGTGTCTTATTCTTTCATGGCATTAACCAAAACTTGATAATTGTGATAATTTTTAGGAAGGAGCTCTTTCTGTGATGACAAAATGACATAAAATTCACAGAGGTGATTTACAGTACATTTGCTATCGAATGAGATAAGTGATATACATTTATACATGTATATTTATCAGTTCATTAAATATTTTTTTTAAAGGGTAGAATAGATTTTACTGACATAATTACATTATACATTAGAGATAAAATGTTACACTTTTAGCTGAAGTTATTATGGGGTGAGTGTGTGTGTGTGTGTGTGTGTGTGTGTGCGTGTGTGTGTGGTTGTGTGTGTGGTGCGTGTGTGTGGTGTGTGTGTGGTGTGTAGTGGGTGGGGTGGTGGGTGTGCTGTGTGTGTGAGTCTGTGTCTGTGTCTGTGTCTGTGTGTCTGTGTCTTGTGTGTTTTCAGCTTTATTTTTTTGTTTGTTTTAGCCCTGAAGCTATTATGGGGTTCCTGAACTCTTACAACCCGTGCCAGAGGATTTGAACACTCTAATGAACTTTTTGTTGAATTATTTGTGCAGATCTACACTTCGCGGTTAGGTCAAAGCCGTGCGTTAGAAATCTTGTGCGTAATGAGTGTTTATGTGTGTGTGTGTGTATGTATGTGTTTGTTTTAGTGTATTTTTTGTTTGTACGGGAATGGGTTTTTTATGTGCATTTGTATTTTTGTGTTGTGTGTTTTTTTTGTGTGTTTGTGTGTGTGTGTGTGTGTGTGTATGTGTGGTGCATATGTGTGTATATGTGTGTGTGTGTGTTGTGTATTTGTGTGTGGTGTGTGTGTGTGTGGTGTTGTGTGGTGTTGTGTGGGTGTGGTGTGTGTTAATTTTTGTAGGGAATGCTGGCCGTGATCTAAAAAATAACTGTACTGGGAAAACAGATGACAGGAAATACATTAATATTTCTCGACTATACATTTCATATTAGCTTTATTTCATCTGCCTCTTGATCTTGGAATGAATGTACGTACAGAAGATCCATAGAGATAAACATTAAATGGTCGACTTCAGTATTATTTGTGACGTGCAGGGGGGGGGGGGTTGCTTAGATATGACTCACATTGTATTGAACTGATTGCGGCAGAACACAAGAAAATGTGTTTTACACAAACAGCTGGTTCACTGTAGCGAAGGTCAGTGATGTAATCAATTTCAGGAATTTCCTGTCACGATTTGAGTTCCTCTTCTCGTTAATGCAAGGTTGTCGATTCCAGCTTTTATTTTGAAAGGTTCGTAACTTACCTCAGCATGACTTCTTGACAAATGGAAACCTGTTGGCGGATGGAGACTTGTTCTAGCCCCCCCCCCAAAAAAAAAGAGTAGAACCTTGATATGAAGGCACACCTATTTGGTCAATTAAAAAAGTGAAGTAAAATTGATTAGACTTAATGTTCTTGCGTCGCACGGAAGAATTGGCTAGCCTTTTGAAGTGGCTATGATGTATGCAATTTCTTTTTCCATAATTAAAAGATGCAAATCATTTATTCGATGGGTTGAGTGTTTTTATCACCATTCATTGTTGTGGAAGAGCATTTCTTAGGAGTGTGTTTCATTAGAGTGTTGTCAATAGTCGGTGTACTGCCATTTCTTTCACACCTCATCCTGCCAGTTCTTTTTATTTAAGTTATATTATTATATCATAGTAGAAGTATAGTAGTAGTATAGTGTTAGTTATTAGTAGTAGTAGTAGTGTAGTAGTACTAGTAAATACTAGAAGAGGTAGTGCTAGATGGAGTGGTTGTAGTTAGAAGTAGTAGTAATAGAAGTATAGTAATATCGCGTAATAATAATAATAATATGATAAATAATAATAATAATAATATAATAATAATATAATTATATACGCACAGGCTACTATATGAATATGATTCTGCTGGCGTGGCTCGGAGCTCCTGTTTACTTTCTTCACAAATATATGTATATTATATTATTGAACAAATATTTTAACTTAGATTTTAAGACATTTTGGAGAGATGATGCTACAAATTTCTTCGTGTGTTAGTAGTTTTATTATTTGTTATTTTTTTATATTATTGTTATTATTTTATATATGTATTATTATATCATCATCATCATATCATCATTATTAGTTTGTCATTATTCATGTTACTATCCGCTCACCTGCAGAAACCTTCAGATAGAAGTTGTAGATAATGGGGAAATCTTGCAAGCATGTGGTGGCAGGTGTGAGTATGGATGACAGTATGATAGAAACATTCCATTATACGAAACTGTTTGATCAGTAAGATTAGAAATGGCTTAATTAGTATACATTTGCAAATCCCTACTGCGTTTGGGGATAAGGTTTTGTGATGATACTTGCATTAGAAGAAGCACCACTCCTTTCAGAAAAATGATATTAAACGAGGATCCCCACATTTTATTTTTCAAGAGGATGTATGTTTGGAAAGAACAAGACTAGAGGAGATGCCAACAGGAGTTGCACATTACCCATTGACAGACACAATATATTTTGTCTTAGAAGTCTATGGAAAGGTATGTTACAAACAATTCAAACGTCTTCAATGTGTTTACATAACCTCACTCAAATAAATTAGTCTGTTATGGGTCGGAGTCAGAAACTATGCGAACGGCATAACATGATAAAGACAACAATACTTGCCGCCCAATCAAAACATGGAGCGTACGCCCTGATAGGGCATTATTTAAATAATACATTTAATTTCTGCAGCTCTTGTTTTCACTTCTTTTTCTCTTTTATTACGGGGGGGTTGGGGTTGCAGTTGCAGTTGGCCTGGTTATCCAATCACTTAACATTGAAAATATTTTTTTTCATTTTGCTTTTTGTGTACTTACTGTAAAAGTTGCAGTGTGGATATCAATCACTTAACATTAGAAAATATTTTACATTTTGCTGTTGTGTACTACTGTAAAAGTTAATGTTTTATCTCCTTGTGAGAAATCGTACATAAATTGTAGTTCAAGAATCCATACTGTTAATCCGTGTTTGTTATTAAAACTATTGTAGATCTAACA
>JZLH01S0432191.1:68281-83192 GCA_001188425.1 Eucidaris tribuloides
TCTGTCTCTCTCTCTCTCTCTATCTCGCTCTCCCCTTTCGTTGTTTTCAACTTAAAAATAGGTGTCGGATTATTTTGGTTAGCCGTGTGTGGGTGGCTCTCTCGCTATGTGGATTAATACTATCTGTGTTTGGATGATCTACTGACACAGAGTGCATTTATAGTCACATGTCACAACGTCAAATGTGCGTAGTGATACTGAGGATCTGAGATTGCATTCTTAAAGCTTGTACAGGATGATCGTATTTTGATGTTAAACAGTTTACCAGTGTAAATGCGTGGACTTCTGTTTGTGTGTGTTTTGGTGTGCGGGTGTTCTTTTCTAATCTTTTTTGATTAGTTTGTAGGGAAATGTGTTTTTGTTTTTCTGACAACCATTCACTGTTGTTTGCACCAATTTGATTCAAACATCTAATTATGACCACTCAGTTAATGCCTACTAAATTACTGTATTACATGTACATGTACTAAAACTACCACCAATACTAACACTAGTACTGCTACTGTTACTACTACTACTACTACTACTACTACTACTACTACTACTACTACTGCTACTTCTATTTCTACTGCTGCTACTACTACTGCTGCTAATACTACTACTACTGTGGCTACTACTACTTATACCACTACTACTATTGCTACTAATACTGCTACTTCTACTACTACTACTACTACTACTACTACTACTACTACTACTACTACTACTGCTACTACTACTACTACTACTGGTTCTACTACTATTTCTACTGCTGCTGCTACTGCTACTTCGACTGATGCTACTACTGCTACTTTTTCTGCTGCTATTACTATTTCTACTGCTAATACTAGTAGTAGTAGTAGTAGTAGTACTACTACTACTACTACTACTGCTACTGCTACTACTACTACTACTTTTACTACTACTACTGCTGCTACTACTGCTGCTCTTTCTGCTACTAATTCTACTACTGCTACTTCTACTTCAACTTGTGCTGTTACTACTGCTTCTACTGCAAAGGATACAGCCACTATATTCATATCTAATGCTGATTTATTACATTAAATGTGTTAATCTCATGTGTTTTACAAACTATTCGCATAATCTCAAAGATTTTGACATGTTCGTAGCTTGACTTTTCACCAAGCTTCGTTTGTTTCTCCTGTTGTCTATTCCAGGTGAATCTGGATTCGAGGACGCGGCTTGAGACTGTAGATAACCTGAGTGCGCCGGATGAACACACATTCGATCAGGCCCAAAAGAGGATAGAAGCCCTGATGGAGAAAGACTCGTATCCCAGGTTTCTAAGATCCGAAATCTACCAGAGGCTTCTAAAAGAAAGCAGCAAGAAAGGAAAGTGATATAGACTCCCAGACTCTTAGAACCAAGACCCCGCCCCCGAGAACTTAAACACGGAGAGACGTCGCACAAATGTTCGTAGACTTTCCACGAGACTACACACAGCGTTATGTCGATAGCACTCTTGTTTGTGTGTTTGTATGTCCGACACAAACTTGCGCGAGAATAGAGACAGTGTGATATTTCTGGGGGATGGATGAACTCTTGTGTAAGAGGAGATCGAGAAGTTGACTCGCGTCATCTACGTAATGGATGTTAGAGAGTCGCCCTTCCTTGACCGGTGTTGTCGGACTGATATCTCCGTCACTCGCGTCTTAATTCTTGCCATTTATCTGTAAAAACTCAGCATAGCTGGCAATAATAGTGGTGAAACCCATTTACCAATGTGTGTAAGAATATGGAGAATTTTACTTGTGCAATGTACGTAGGATTCAGGCTAAACTAAGAAACTGAAAAAATAAGTAAAAATACAAAAATCATGTGCATTAGAAAGAAATGAATAATACCATGTAACCCTTTTTCTATACTAATGTTATGTAGACGTCGGCCGCTGTTTTAGAATTTAATACTTGTCAGTTGCACCACGAGAGTATTCATATTTCTTGTACTACTAACTGCACCAGACCTACCAAATAAAGGTAACAAGTATTTCGGTGATTTTGTTCTTTAATAACAGAATACCGCATTCATTTACAGGCATGTCGTCGTTTGGGGATACCAACTCTCCTGTAGAAAATAACTCATTAGCATTCCATTTAACAGCTATCACTGCAGATCGGTGAAAACGGTTTGGTTGAAATTTTTTTTATGTTTTTGTCGTCTGTGTTCCGGAAAAGATTTGAACTTGACCAAAGGTGTAGCTCACTTTATCCCCTGCAATAACAGTGCCACGAATATCCAATTTAAGAGGAGACTCCAATCTCGTTAAGACTATCAATGAATGCCCAAATCTAGAACACATCACAGGCCCTCCAGCGGACTGTAGGGTGGATGAGGTGGAGTTATGGGGCTGCTCGCAAGAGAGGAAGTAAGGAATGAAAAATTAGTGTTAAAATAAAATAGGCAATTTCCCACGCCCGGGGGCGACGCGGGCAAGAGGCTGAAAATAGTTGAAAACAAGCGGCTTAGGTGTGCATTCTTTGTTTGTCTGATGGCAAAGGTGGGCCACACGTCCGCTGTAAAAGTAATTATTGGGTATTAGATGAGGAATTAACCGATGCATTCTGAATTTGCTACTGTTCACTGTCCAAAGTCGGGGATACGAGTCGATTCTGCATTTATCCTCATTGGTTACTAATAATCTGTTGCCCGAGGATTTGGTTTTCGAAAAAAACACAGAGACCGAATAGATGTCTGCGAGCAAATTTGTTTTAGGTTCTCCCCGCTCGGATAATCGTGTAGCAACTCCAATTTAAAAACAGAAGCCCAAATCAAAAAGCAGATGTAGGCATTGTTAAGTGCAAGACACCTTGCTTGATAGATTTGAAGCTTGAACCGCATCAACAAAAGGATACTGTAATTTGAGAGTTAATTCCCACTGAAGTCAGACTCTATTTTGTCAGTAAACATAGTTTGAAAAATCCGTCTGCTCCTACAGAATAGTGCATTTTCTGAAGTTTGAAGTTTTACGTTTGTGAATGTTTTGGCCGTTATATCTGTTATATATAAATTCAAAAGAGTTCTGAATATAACATGGAGGAAAAAATGGGAGAAAATACACTAGTTGTATATTTTGAAAATGCAGTTCATAGTAGAAGAAGAAACTGAAAATGATAACTACTTAAAAATAGCTGAATAAAAAATGTGCTTGTGAAGATACACATTCATGACTCAGTAAGGGTTTAAAATGTCGATTTTATTTATGGCTACACAAGATTTGTATTCCTTGTTTTTATCATGAATTGATAAAACTATTGTTTCAAACAGATGTTCTTCCAAAATATTAATATCTTCTAGGCAAGAAACAACAGGAGAAATTTTACATTTTTATCGTACAATTGATTTTAAATTTCTCGGCAAATTTTGATCAACATACAAAAAATATATATAATGGTTGATGGATACGTTACAAATGTTTTGTTCTATTTAAGTTTGACAACTCAATTGATAGATTTTAATTGATTATGAATTTCTTGGCCAATTTTACTTAACATACAAAAAATAAATATAATGGTGAATGGATATGTTACAAATGGTTTGTTTTATTTAAATTTAACAACTCTGCATCAAGATATTGTAAACTACTCACAACCCTTTTCTTGTATTTCATATTCTCATTTGTAATTAAACTGAAACTCGAACTTATCATCAGCTCAAATATTGTTTCAACTACTATGCTTTGAACTCAGTATGAAATAATTCATCTATATAAAGAAAATCAATAACCCATGGTAATGCAGGTATAGGAGGATTTGAGAAACGAAACCATGGTGGCTGGTAATATATGTATGGGATTGCACTAGTGCTTCAATAAAAACTGATTTTCTGCTCTATGAGATGTATCTTGACTTTGGGTATGGATAATTTATGTTCATCAATTAACATTTACATGAAACTGATTATCCAGAAGTAGAGGATCCATGCAATATCTGACTTTATTTATATTTCATAACTTGAAGAATACATCATGCTATAAACCGGTTGCTAATTTCCATACAGTTAACACATGGTACATCCGGCTCCTGTAACCAACGGGTTTACAATCATGTCGTGTGATCTTCATTTTACAGAAAGTGATTGTAATTTATGTTATTCTGTTCAACACTTAGACTGATAGTGCATCAAAGGAATTTGCTCTATACTGTGAGACCAAATAATGAAATTAGCGTAAGCACATATTGTGATATATTTTGATATTAATTATATGTATGTACACATTAGTTGGCTGCCTCTCTTGAGATAATTTTATATCTTTGCAAAAATAAAAAAAGTGTATATTATCAACACTTTAGTAATACAACTCAAAGTATGCTGAAAAGTCAGTGCGCATTTTGTTGTAAATAATGTATAAACGATTTAATATGGACAACTCAAGACTGTTCTAGTAATACTGCATCCTTTACCATGTGTATATCAGAAATGGATTTTTTAGTGGTCGAATGGAGCATAAGCCTACCCCAGTATTCTAAATCCTCAAAAGGCGTAAAGGTTAACAATTATTCATATGTAATTTGAGCAGAACTCTGTTTATTTTATTGGGGGGTTTTTCGTGAATTGGAAATCATGCAGTTGTCGGGATTCTGTAGGCTGTGTGTACTTATGCGTAGTATTTCAGGGCATATCATTCAAGTGTGTGTGTGTGTGTGTGTGTGTGTGTGTGTGTGTGTGTGTGTGTGTGTGTGTGTGTGTGTGTGTGTGTGTGTGTGTGTGTGTGTGTGTGTGTGTGTGTGTGTGTGTGTGTGTGTGTGTGCGTGTCTGTGTGTCTGTGTGCATTTTAGTGAACATCAGGTTCATATGTTTTTATTTTGCAAGTAT
Source organism: Eucidaris tribuloides (assembly GCA_001188425.1). NCBI lineage: Eukaryota > Metazoa > Echinodermata > Echinoidea > Cidaroida > Cidaridae > Eucidaris > Eucidaris tribuloides. The sequence continues at coordinate 73,094 of JZLH01S0432191.1, forward strand.
TCCTCATCTCATGTGTAGAGAGAAGACAAAACTCAGAAAACAGTTCAGAGAGTGTATGATATATTTTAACAAACTCGCACATATTACACAACTCAGTTTCTATTTAGATATCAATATCACTATGCACATGAGGAAATGTATATTATCACATTGCTACCATCGACAAGAATATGTATAGAGAGAGATATAGATATATGTGAATATATATATATATGTTTGATTTACAAGGGTTGCCCCAGATAAGTTACTGCGAGGAGTATGACCACCTAAATTATAAAACAAGATTTTGGGGTCCTGACTTTGTTATTGTAGATGTACAGTGTACAATGAATGCATTTTTTTTTTACTTATTTTGTTGACAATCATGTGTACTTTATGCTGTTAAGTACAACTCATTTCTTTGGGGACGTGTGGATTTATGAATTCGTGCTAGGGCAAATGAATGTGTAGACTGCATAACTTGTTACGTTATAGAATGGGATTGTGTTGAGAGGTGCGAGGCTTAGCTTTGTAGTTGTGTAGGATAGAGCCCAGGTGAATTCATGGCTCATTTTCAAATCTGTTTTTCCATTTCTAATGGGGATAATAGTCTTCATACACAAATCTTTTTTTCTCCCAAAATTGATGAAATTGCCAAGAAACACAGCAATATTGTGGTGGCTGGAATAAAAGTACTTTTGTCCTTGTTTTAACTTTAGAAAGATATGTTCACTGATGAAACAATCCAAAGTGTTTATAATCGTAACCCCCCCCCCTACAGAGACAAATGGATCTGTCCATTTTATGTGCGTTCAATCTCATGTGGGTGGAACCATTCACACGTTCAGGGGTCGATGAATCATGTATCTGGTGTACCAAGTAAACGAATCAGTCCCATTGTTTGCACAAACGTGATTGCATATTAAAATGTAATGAGTTGTATGAGCAGTATACAATTGTGATTGCATGGAATAGCCACCCTATTCATTTTGAAAGAGACACCTTTGTAATCGACTTCTCACCCCCCCCCCCCCCTTCCTCCCTCCCTCTCCCCACCTCAATTAAATTTTGAAGGCTGTGCCATTGGGGGTTTACCGTGGGGTCATTTCTTATGGCCTTTATGCCTTCAATTGGTTATGAGTAGTTGTAATCAAATCAAGACAGCTCTGGCTCAGTTCTGGTAAAGCCATCTTCAGTCGAGATCCCAGACACGTATCTAGAAATAAAACTGGGTCAAAAGGTGCTCATTTATTCGATACAGGTAATGATGTCGCTTAATTGAAATGTGGAAATGCTGGAATGTACACACAAAAGAATGCGAGTCTATATTCTTTCTGATAAGAATGTCGATCGTTTGATCACTGAATACAAAAGGGAGTTCGGGAGGGGTTTAGAATTCACCATTTCTTTTTCTTAAAAAATCAATAAAGTGAGCCGAAACAACTATTGATATGCCAAATGTGTTCCTTTACAATTTACACCAAAACTTGCAAAATCCAGAAGGGAATGAGTATTAGTACCATTTAACATCTCAATAAAAACACAGTTCTCTCTGTGGAAAAAGGGAAAACATATACTGGGGTGACAAGACCTTGTATCTCAAAAGATGTTAAATGTTCAACGAGAGTAAAAAAAAAATGTGGCTGCTTTACACAGTAATAATAAATGGGACAGTCTTCATTTTACCTGGCAACAGATGGTCAAGTTTTTGAGATTTAACATTTTAGTTTTGGACAAAACAAATATGGCTTCCTAGCTGCAAGACTACATAAAAAACACATTTTCACCAAAAATTGAGATACGAGGTCTTGTCACGGCAAGGACGATATGTCATTTTAAATGTAATTTATTTGCCATTATGTGTGTTATCTAATTTGGCGGGTACCAGTAATTGTATTCAACAGAGTGAGAATTAATGTGAAGGTATCGAATGGTGCCCGGGAGCCATACTGCTAAAACTACTTTTGTTCCTTTCGAAAACAGTCTATATTTAGGTGTTGATGGTCTATTTGTAGGTAGCCTCGCTATTTATAGAGAGAAGAGTGATTGCCTCAAGACAGGGAGAAGACACTACACAGACATGAAGTTATTCTGTTAAGCGATAAAAAAAATGAAGCTGTTATTCTATTGCAGATCTTACATATATATAAATATATATAGATTCCGAGGCTTATTTTTCTGCGATCCAAATGTATACGACTGTATGATAATGTCGAGAAACCCTAGTGTCACATTATAGAATATGAACGTGGTTTTGAGTCGTTTGTTTAGAGAATTTTTATCGTGAATGTATGAAATAACAGAGAGGGAGAGTGATAACAATAATTGTTACATATACAAACAAAATGGTATTGACGATATTATGAAAATATGTGTTCATACTTTGAAATAAACTTATCCACTCACAGTAAATAAGTGTGTCAGGCTGTTATTTGTTATTGCGTGTTAACGCGGATGAAACGTAATGCATTGTTGTCGTGTGATCTGCGTTATATTTGGGTACTGAAGTATTTTATTGCAATAAGTAGATTACTTTGCTGAGGTTGTGTTTTTCTGTTGTATTCTTCCAAATTATCTAAATACTATCCCAACCCCAAAAGGTAATGGAAGGAAGCAGAGAAAATGGTTATTTGTTTGAGTATTAAGAACTGCTTATAGTACAAATAAAGTTATAACAATAACAAATTTCTGGTCTAATTGAATTTGGACTCTTGTTTGTTAGTGAGTATTTCTGGGCTTGGGACTGATAATCTGAAATACTCGTTTACAACAAATATTTTTTTCTCCTTTGGAACGACTGACATAATATTTTCCCTGGGGAACCCAGCCGTTATTAATCAATATAAATCTGATATCAGAGCTGCCAACCAATTTGATTTTTATGATATCAAGTATGTTTTTCATTGTCAACAGTAGGAAAACATGATTTTTCTCAAAATAACAAAATAATGGGGTTTTTTTTTTTGTTTTTTTTTGGTCGATCAGACAATTTGTCAATATTTCACAAAGTATTTTACTGTCACCCTAGACATCAGAAAACAACATCAAACCTACACTGAAAATTGTTTATAGTCACAAATTATGTTAAAAATAAAGAACATCTAGCGGTATTTACATAACCTATGGAAAATGTCCCCCCCCCCCCACGACATTATTTTACATTTTAGGTAATATCTAAAAAATGGGAGAGCTTCAAAGCGAGCAATTATCTGGATATTGACAGATCATATAAGTGTATTTGAAAAAAGAATAATTGCTCAAAGATTTTCATATTACCATTTACCAAAACCAAACATTGGCTTTGATTTGTGCTATTTACCCATGTTTGTACCAAAATATGTTATATGCCTTCAAAGCATGATATTTACTGTACATCAGTATTTTTTATTTATTTTTTTTTTATTGGGGGGGGGGTCAGCAGAAGTCGGCAGCTCTGGATTATATTGATCCGCATTCTGTCATAGTATTTGGACATAAATTATTTTTTCTATAAGGATGATTGTTTTTCTTTACTTGTCAATCGCTGGACTGTTGTATTTTATTTATTCATTCATTCATTTATTTATTTATTTATTTATTTATTTTATTTATTTATTTATTTATTTATTCATTTATTTATTTATCTATTTATTTATTTATCTTTATTTTTCAATTTATTTATTTATCTATTTATTTGTTATCATTTACTCTTTTTTAAGTATAAACAGGGTAGGCCCGTTCAGTCATGATGACTGCTTTCCAAGGGCGCCCTGTTATAAATATACAACTGTACAAAATGCAATAGAATACAAGAAAGTTACAAAACAAAATTATAAACACATATTAAATTATTCTAAAAATACAGATCAAAAGCATTACATATTGAATATGAATAACATACCATGAGCATATTGTACAATGTCTCTTAACATACAAAGTAAACAGAATTATTTAAACCAAAAGAAAACAAATCAGATTGGGTTACCAAATTACGGAAAGTAATAAATAAATGCAAGGATTCTGATTTAGTGGATTATAGAATATGAATTATATTTTTACATTTGTTTTTGAAAATATGGAGAGACTGAATTGGATTGCTGATGGTAGTTCATTGAAAAGCGAACTTCCTTTGTAGGTAAATGAGCGTGTTCTTTTTGTATTCAGTGCGGGGATGGGGAATTGTGAGGCGACTTTATAGCGAATATCGGGTACAATAATGAAATGTGTCTCTCTTTATCAGTAGGTTGATGTATGGCAGGGCGAGGTTATTCAGCGACTTATACGTGAGAATGCAATAACGATAACTAATTCGTTCGACCCATAACCGTCACTACGTTTCGCTACGACATGGGTCACTGTCTGAAGAATCAAAGTTAATTTTGCCCCCTCCCCTTCCCTCAATCATAAAAACATAATTCCCTTTTAAGATATATCGTATCGAAGTACGCACAACAAAAAAGTAACTACCCTCTTTTTCAAACTTCCACAATTTTTTAATGAAATACGTTTTAGCAAAATAATTTGGCAGGAACATTTCTATATTCATTGGCTAACCTCTGTGTGAAAATAAGATTGATCCGCCAAGCCATGCATGAGTGAGCATGCATTAAAGGCAAAAATACCACTTTTCAAAAGTCACAGGACTCATCTCTTATGCCAAAATGATGGTAAATAATGGTATTTTGTGCTTTATTTATAAAGTGTGCTCACTGAATCATGGCATGGTTACATCCTCTTATGTTCGTACATCATGTAGAGATACATTTTGCTGAAAAATATCGGATTTCCATTTTTTTCAATAAACTTTATGGATTTTGTATTTTCAAAATTGAGGAATGATCGAATTTTTTTTTAATTGAGCACACTGAAGCGTAAAATATGCGCAAAGTGCCAAAAGTGGTGTAAGGGGGTCAAATGATAGATGATTAACATAATTAGCACTTAATCATTCAACAGAAACAGAATTTGTCAAAATCCTGCATCACAAATCCCTCAAAATGACCCTGGTGACCTTTGAAAAGTGACATTTTGGCCTTTAATATGTGCTCACTCATGCATGGCTTCACGGATCAATCATATTTTACACAGAAGTTAGTCAATTAGTGCAAGAACACCCTTGCCAAATTATTTTACTCAAAACCGTTTCTTGAAAAAGTGGTGGTATTTTGAAAAAGGGGGTTGTTACATTTTTTGTTGTGTTTATATTACAACCGTCATAAATACATCAACACAAGTTACTTGATCAATCTAATTTCCAGTCAGCTATCAATAAATTTTTTGCAACGTTTTTACGAAAAGTTAGTTGTTTATACATTTTTCTTTTTACACATTAATCTTGTCTTCATGCGATATTCCCTTTACGTATTGCTAAAAGTATTTATAAAAAAAAACTAGGAAGTTATGGCCTTTAATATAAATCATTTATAAAATTGGCATTTTTACATTTGGTATGATTTCTCGAATATTGACTTTTTTTTTAAATGGGGAAAGTGTACATTTCCTACTGGAAACCTTGACGCCTATTGATTTTGAATAAATATTATTTTGAAAATTGATAATTTCAAATATCTTCACACCATTGTAATAAAAAAAAGTCATTATTTGTAGAAGTGGTATTTGTCTAAAACGTAAGTAACGTGAAACGTAAACGTGAAAGTTTAAAATTGACACGTATTAATTTCGGAAAAAACATTCATTGGCACTGTTTTAAATGGTTGGTATTGTAAGATTTAATAAAAAGACGGCATATGTTTAATAAATAAATACAATCCTTAATAAAAGATATACATGTATATGTTATTTTAGTTGTACTGTTTTCCCATCCGCGACTACCATAAATATGTATATGTTCTATATATAATCAAATCATTAGTGGTCTGCATTTATAAATATACATTTTTTAGACATTGGGGAAACTAACTGGGTTTTAATTCAAATATTTATCAATCAGATATTATTTCACTCATACAAATTCAATCGATCTATTTAAAATAATATTTAGAATTGCGATGAAACCGAACCTGTGAAGTCAAACCACCCGCGCGCTATTAACTAGTGGCGCTTCTATAACTTCAGTAAGTTGTTCACATACTTCAACAAAGGGGGTTTAATTCAATTTAAGTCGCACTGAGGGAATGTGTGCCTTTTATTCTATTTTTACTTGCAGAAATTTAATTGTATCGCTCTGTTTTGACATCGAGCGAACGCTAAATATATATACGCCCGACGCCGATGGAAAAAGAAAAATCACACGGTGCGCTGACCGTTCGCAAATAAAGAGCCTCCCTCACACATTTATAAGAGGATTTAGCGAAGCTATTATTTAGAGGCTCGTCCAAAAAATAAAAGTATATTACAGATTGCAGTAGGCTTCATGTTAAGACATGTTTAAAGGGGTGTACTACAAGTCTATCTTATACACTCACTTTATTTAAAGGACTAGATTTCTTCTTCTTCTTCTTCTTCATCCATTGTCAATCCACTGATGGATGAAGGCCTCAGCATGGTCTCTCCACTTCTCTCTTTCCCTTGCATATTTATATCCAGAATTTCAGAATTTATTATTCCAGAATTGTTGGATCTCATCTCTCCATCTCTTTCTTTGCCTGCCTCTGTTCCTTTTTCCGTCTAGATTTCAGAAGACGATAATTCTACTTCGGCCCACGTCGGTAACCTTTAAAAGTAGATTTCTTTACCCAAGTTTTTACACACACTAACTGAAACGTATAAGTAAAATGAACACTATGATTCCTACTTGCATTTTCTGCTTCCATTTTGATATAACATACAGGGGCGTATCTACGGGGGGCCTGGGGCACGTGCCCCCCCCCCCACAAATTTGTGTGCCCTGCAGGTGCCCCCTCCCCACAAAAAATTATGAACCGGAAAAATTTTTGGACCTATGATTTGAGAATTTTTTTTTCGTCACCCTTCCCCCGCCCCCCCTCCGCCTGAGTCGAGTTTTCGGCGACTGTCGTGACGGGAAAATTGTAAACTGATGTTGGAGAAATGTTTTTCGTTCCCCCCCCCCCCCCCCCCTGCGGCTGAGCGGAGTTTTCGGCGGCTGTCGTGACCGGGGAAATTTTGGACTGGGATTTGGTGCCCCCTACATAATGTAAGGCCCCGCCCCCCCGCGAAAAATTCCTAGCTACGCCACTGAAACAAGACAGCGATAAATAAGTGCAAAATAAGAATCGTATACTGGTATCAGTGATTTTCTTTTCGAAGTTGAAAGCGGGATTTAAGCCCTATGAGATTCAACCTCTTATTTTATCGAAAAGAAATTTGAGTGGGGATTATATTCTATCCTTCTGTAAATTCTAAGATCTCGTACAACACGAAATTCAATCGATAAGACGAGGTCTTGTCCTTGTGGATTCGGAAGTTGGGGGGGGGGGCATGAATTCAATATTGTGATTTCAGTATTATGTTGATTTTCTTCCTTTTGCACTTTTATAAAACAATATCAAGGGCGGTAGGCTGGCGGGGTGCACTGGGTGCACGTGCACCGCCCGCAGAGCCATAGGAGTTCCGCCCTGCAGGAAAACAGAAATTTGACCACTTTTTCTGCTTTCAACGCCTGATTTACTCAACTTTAGTTCCACTTCCTAAAGATGTGCACTCCCCATGTCACTTTAGTTCCACCTCCCAAGATGTGCACCTCCCGTGCCCAAACCAGCCTACGCCCTTGAATATTAATATCGTGGCAAACTGGAAAAGAAAAATACTCTATATTATTTATATAGGCTAACATTGTGGAGCTTCAATTTAAAAAAAAAAGTGTCAAACTTTTATATCTGGGCTACATAGTAGTGTTTAAATGAACAAATAAACACACTGGAATACAAAAGTTTGGAAAGTTATGCTGCCACTGGCAAGATATGCATGAATGAACAATTTCCACTCCGGTGGAGGATAAAAAAGCCTAGAACTACACACAGTAAGACTATTAAAGGAAATAGGCTGGTGAATCCTGTTAACTTGAGTGCTTGTAGATTTTCACTTTTTTAAATCAATAAGTCATTATTTTGAAATAAACATAATGTGTAAGATTATTAAAGGCTTTAGATATGAGCAAGAAACTACATTAGTATATATTATTTTTGGCGAAAATTGCAAGCATTCAACAATTTGGTTTTAAATGCAACTTTCTTTATCTGTACCAGCATGGTTATGTCATGTTTTGTTTTGTTTTGTTTTGTTTTATGTTTATATAGGTCACGTTGTGTTATGCAAAGTTTTGTAATATTACAGTGTACGTCGTGTGCTTTATGCTTTGTTTACGTGGTAGCGCTTACATGTTATGTCACGTCGCTTTGTCATGCCGTTATGTCCTGTAAGGTTATTAAGTATCATATTATCGGGTTGGAATCAAAGACATGACTGCCTTCCAGGAAACTGCCTTACAGTTCTCAGAATGGTGCGACCTCTTGTGAATTCCTTCAAAATTAATAGCAATGCGTCGTTATACGTCATTCGCACCGGACACCAAGGCGGCCACTCGTAGGGGAAAATCCCTACCGTAGGGAATTTTAGCCAACCGTAGGGAGTAGGGAATCCCTACGGGGAAAATGACCTTCCGTAGGGGAATGTAGGGATTTTTGATGATTTGTAGGGAATTTTGACAATTTTCTTAAATCCTCTGAAATCCTCAAAGATTTTCTACAAACTCCCGTGTATATTCGTCTGTCGACATTATTCGGGTAATTCCATTGTCCAAGTTGGTCACCATATCGTATAGGCCTAATTGCGAAAACCGTAACGCGCGCATGCCGCAGTATCGAGGTGATTACAATGTCATCTTTCTCAATTAAAATAAATCTCTTGCATTTTATACTAAGGTTATTTTGTAGGGGAAAACGTACCTTCGTAGGGAAAAAGTGGATTTTTTTTTTAATGGAAAACACAGCATTGTAGGGAAAAATTAGCGTATTGGGGCGTAAGGGGAAAGTAGTGTCCGTAGGGGTAAATACGCATGCGGCGTAGGGGAAAACTAACATTTTGAGTGGCAGCCCTGGCACCTGGCAGAAGTTCGCTATATAGCAAATGCTCTAAGCAGAAGGGCGTTAACAGTATTGCTTGTAATATCACAACCATTGGCTTATTTTACATGAAATCAAGTATTGTGATCTTTCAGTATGTTAGACAGAAATATGGATTTTTTTTTTCAAGTGAGAGGCAATTTACTGTTAACGCCAGGGTGATAAGTATTTGTGAACTTTTGCAGTGCATTGACATGGATAATTATTTTAAATATGTTACAGGTGTGCTAAAATGCATTTTTGCGCCCCCAAATCCTAATTTATTCTTACAGTGGGAGGGGATGCCCCTTCCCGCCCCCGCGTGCTGTGTCCAGTATTTCATTTTCTGAAATCTGGTCGCCCTTCTGCTTAGAGCATTTGCTACATGACCTTTTGCTAGGTGCATGACAATATGCCTTCTATTCTTCTTGTGTAATATATTCCTCACATGATACTCCCATTGGCACATGGCTTCATTACAACTTTATGTGAGACTGAGCTACTTTGTGAGATTACTCCATCAAATATTAAGATCCAACTTGTATTACGCTGAAAATATACTTACCATAATTTACGCTATGGAAAGTTCACATTGCATGTTATGTTTTTGTATGTATATATATATATATATATATATGTGTGTGTGTGTGTGTGTGTGTGTGTGTGTGTGTGTGTGTGTGTGTGTGTGTATGTATGTATGTATGTATGTATGATTATATGTATGTATGTATGTATGTATGTATGTATGTATGTATATATGTATGTGTGTATGTATGTATGTATGTATGTATGTATGTATGTATGTATGTATGTATGTATGTATGTATATGTATATGCGTGGGCGCAAATGCTCTCAGGAATTCTATTCATGTGGGGGGGGGGCACACCTGCATGCAACAATAGGGTGTCCCCCCACTTAAGTAGAATTCCTGAGAGCATTTGCTCCCATGATATGTATGTATTGTGTAGGGGTATGTATCTATGTTTTAATAGTATGTTTGTTTAAAAAGTGTATGTATGTTTTTATTTATGTGTTTATAGTATGTTGGTTTGTATGTATGTATGTGTGTGTGTGAGCGTGTGTGTGTGTGGGTGTATGTGTGTGTGTGTGTGTGTGTGTT
>JZLH01S0432214.1:0-28967 GCA_001188425.1 Eucidaris tribuloides
AATTCTGTCCTACAGACAAACTAAACACATGCACATGCATGGAAAGATCATGTATGTTTTGATATGATATGTATTCGCATGACCATTATTCCCTTTAGATGTGTATTCACGGCTGCTTCAAAGACAAAATTCTCAAAAGTTGCATTTATAAAACGATTGTATAACTCTAGGAATCAAATGAAATAAATACAGACGCATGTATCGAGACCTGGCGCTTGTTTGAAAAGTAATGTCTTAAGTTAATCCAGTTGTACAAAACTGGTTATTACCTATATGTATATGTATATGTACATACTAATACTATAGTTTGAGATATCAATAATGCGATATCAACTTCTAAAACAAGAATATAAAAGTACCATCATTTAAATGCATGTCAAAACTAGTTTCTTCCAAACTTCTGAAACAAAAATATGAAAATGTGGTGTTTCCATATAGCTACATGAACAGTAAAAACAGTGGGATAACAAATATATATAATAATAGTCGATGACTTTTCACTAATATTTTTTAAGATCAGATCAGGACCAAAGAGTCAACCACTAATCTTAACAAATTATCACGATGTACTTTACATTTTGGCAGATTATTTCTGAACTCTAAATTGTGAATAACTTGCCCGAGCACAATTTGTTCTAATTTGTACAACAAGAGGTACACACCACCCCTTATGGTTTGACCAATTTTACATATTCACACACATCTTTTCATGAACAATCCTGCATAGATATAATTGTCATATCTGTACTGATATTCAGAAAAATAAATTATCTATACACATACACATACTATACACTGGCCTCTGATGGAGTATCCCATGTGTATAATAAATATAATCTTTTCTTTTTAGAATAGTCCTTGTTCAAAACTGGCTATTCTTCTGAAATACACATTTTCCCCATTTATACAGCATAGGCATTCCACAAAACAATCAGGGGTTCATTCAAGTTGTAGATTTCATTTGGTGTTTGAGCAAAAGCCCAGCTTTTCACAACCACATTATCACGACATGCGTCTCAATGGATCTATAATCGCAGATCAGGTCCTGCTATGATTAAAATTAGGACAACAAAACCATGAGGTAGCATCTCTTTCTGATGTAGCAATGGCACCTACACTACAAAAGTTCCAAGGTCCTGTTCACACTAGTGTGAAGTTCCAAGGTCTTGTTCACATGAATGTGAGGTTCCAAAGTCCTGTTAACACTGGTGTTAAGTTTTAAGGTCTTGTTCACACTGGTGTAGGAGTTCCAAGGTCTTGTTCACACTAGTGCAAAGGTCCATGTTCTTATACACACTGGTGTGAAGTTCCAAGGTCTTATTCAAATTGATGTGAAAAATCCAAGATACTGTTTACACCGACGCAAGGTTGAAGGTCCTGTTCCCACTGATGGATCACGTGGAACCAGGCCTCGAGTCGTTGATCATTATGCAGGGCACGTCCGCCTCGCTGGCGATGGTGCTGGCGCTCAGTTCACTGCCGAGGCTGCCCCCACTGTGGTTCCGGGACCGCTCCTGGTGCAGGTTTCGGATCTTGGTGAGGGAGGCCACCTCCTGGTCCATCTCCTCGATGGAGTCATCGTCGATGGAGAGGTTGTCGACGGAGGTGCTCTCGATCTTCTGGTGGTGCCGGTGTTCGGTGCCGTTGTCGATCTTGGAGGTGAGGGAAGCGAGGTGCATCAGGTCGATCCCGGCATTCTTCAGGATGTTATCGGGCACCAGACTCTGCAGCTTGGATACGGTGTCCAGCAGGGCAGACCTCTCCAGGTTCAGAGTGCGTAACTCAGAACGTAAACTGTTCTCAACCTCCTGAAAATATGAAGAGAAGATAACATGACAGTACATTATAGGGTTTATACACATTTTTTTTAAATTTTAATTCGTTGATAGATGGAGTGATTTTTCTACCTTGCTCTCCAGGGAGTGCAGACTGCAGAGTGAGCACTGTAAGTGCTGGATTGAATTGTATCCAGTGACCAAGGTAATAATGATGTGCAAATGCTATGATACTATGGTGAATAGTGCACTATAAGAAATTATTATTATTATTATTACCTGGTCTATTATGGTTTTCTACTTTTATCATTGTCCATATTACAGTGACTGCAACACAATAGAAACTAGAAAAAAGATCACATGAAAAATGGACTAGTTTTGAACACATGAACCAATCAGAAAAACGTTACTGATACCTCAGTAAAAGTTTTTGTGGCAAGCTGGTATCATGTTTTCTTGTTTCAAGCTTGAATCACGCTGCAGTCCCTTTAAATGTCAAAGCATGTAATTATGTAGCAACACTATAAGGGAAATATTACCCACATCCTATTTACATTTTGGGTTATCAATTGATGCATTGATGTAAAATCTTATCAGGAAAGTTTTGTGTACAAATTTTGATGAACATCATAATATTAATATTAAAGGGCAGTGACATGATTAGGAGAACTAAAAATACCTCTTGAACCAAACTGGTTGAAAGATATATCAATGGATACACCAGCAGCTGGAGTGTATCTCCTGGCTGGAAGGATTTATCTTGAATTTGATTACTTAAGCCAAATTAAGCATGAACATAGTAGCATTTTGTTTTTTTTCCAGCCCCGATAGTAATAGAACCCACAGACTTCTACACAACAGATTTGTCTGTTACAAGGCATACTGATGAAATTTATTTTAAAATGAGTCAACTTTTGACTACCAAATTCTCACAGTAGAATCCTTGCACACTTGATTCTAGAAGAGTTTTATCCCAAGTTGAAGACTACCCCCAATCATGTCATTTACCTTTAATGTTAATTACAAGTACAAAATCAGGAAACAAATGGCCCATCTCGTTATCATGTTTATTTTATGCAATAATGATTTTTTGATAAACTGAATGAAGGACAACTTACCCTCTTCCTCTCCAATGATGACTGCTGGTTGTGGATTTTGTTGTGTGCCGTCTGGAGCTGTTCCAAAAGCTCGTTGTTATGGCGACGAAGGTTGCGGTTCGACGTCTCCAGCTGATCGAGGTCTCGCTGCATGGACTTGGGTTGGACAGGCGAGGGCAGCATTTCCTCCTGGATGACCTGGTATTCTACCTCGTAGGCATGGAGCTGTTTGGAGATGTCCATGTGGTAGGCCTATAGAAGACATGAAATAAAAATATTGCAATTATCAAATTAGCATGATGTAAATCATATTCAACGATTGACAATGTCAATGTTTATCACTTTTTTGTTAATTCTTCAAAACTGAACACGGTAAATATATTATGCATAGATTATGCACTTTATATAATTACCTAGGAATCTTCAACCTTAGGTAGCATTGCATATTAAACACTAAGCATATTTACTACATTCATTTGTTTGCGAATGGATTTAAGGAGATTTTTTTTTCTATTTCTTATCAAATTTTATCATACGCGTGTTTGTCGCTGAAGAGGCTATCCTGGGTAAAATAAGACACTATGGTCTTTATCATTTATCTCATCATTCAATTTTATTTCTAAAATCTAATCAATTAATATGCTATCATTAAAAACAGCAGTAGTAGTAATAGTGGTGATAATTATAATCATTTTAAATGTTTAGATATTTATTCATGTGTTTATTAATATGTTATAATATATTATTATTATTATTATTATCACTTATACTGCGCTTTTCCCATTAGGCCCAAAGCCGCTTACAATTGTATACAACTACTAATCTTAAAACTACAAACTGCTAAAAAGATGGTTTTTATGGCTTTTGAAAATAGGTATTGATGAAGACTGTCTTATTGTAAAGTTGGCAAATCATTCCAGTATTTTGAAGCTGACACAGTAAATGTTCTATCACGGCTAATGTGCGAGTAACTGAATATGTGAGACGGAGAGGGTCATAGCTGACCTAAGTGATCTGGTGGTGTATATAAATTCAGACAATTGCGTAAGTACTCTGGAGCCTGGTTATTGAGTGTTCTGTAGACAAACAAAGAGTAGTTGAAATTATTCTCTGTTTCAAGGAGCCAGTGTAGTGAGTTCAAAGTGGTTTGAGAAGGGTGATCACGAGAAACTTGCAGAATTAATCGCTGCCGCCAATTTTGTAATCGTTGAACACGAGTCAACTGATTAGAGGGAATTGAAGAAAGAAGCCCATTGCAATAATCAATACGAGACAGAACTAAAGAACGAACAGCATTTGTGACAGGCAGACTGGTCAATAACCTTCTGATCCTAGAAATATTCCTTAAATAAAAGGTAAATGTACTACAGATGTGAGAGATATGTTAGGACATGCGACATACAAGAATCAAAATAACACCAAGGTTTCTTATTGTTTCTGAAGGGCTAATGAGTGTGCCACCCAATCCAATTGGCATTTGGAAGACTGCGCGCATGTTGTGAGCAGAAGCGAGCAACAAAGAATCTTCAGTCCTTGAATTATTCGTTTTAGACTTATTCCTACATCCACTGTCTTATATCTAATATACAATTCTGAAGTTTAGCAAGCGCATTATCGAGAGCTCCAGGAGTCTTAGGATTAAAAGGATCAAAAGAAATATAAAACTGTATATCATCAGCATGAATATACACTTTTAAGGGGAGAGATAATTCAAATTTGTAAGAGGCATCTTGTACAAAGGGGAAAAATAACACTCAACCACGTTAAGATAACAAATTCAAGTTTGGGATGGTTGCTGTTTCAGCGACAGAAAAAAAAATGACAATCACAAATGAATAACAGAAATGATGGATACAAACACCTGCCAAAACTTCACAAACTAATGATGACAACAAGATGAACAGCATCTTTCAAAACTATTTAAGAATAAATTCCTTGAATATTTACCTTGTTGATAACCTTCTCCATCTGTACTACCCCCAGCGATGGCAGCTGGTGCTTGATGAAGTCAATGATGGACTCAAACCCATCACACTGGAGGATGAGCTCCTCATGGCTACCAAGGATGATGAGAGCCACCTTGAAGATGACTTCAAACCCTTGGAGGAAGATTAAATCTGTTGGGGAGGTGGAGGAGGGAAAACGAGATGGTTAGAAATCAGAGTTTGGATTGTCTGTCCTATATATTCATAAGATGAAATCACACTTGTAAAGATATGTATAACACTTGGTGCATGTACAAGTAGATATGGTATATTATAGTACTACTCGACACAAGCTGTATTGAAGCTTGGATACTTTGAAATCATATAAGTTGTGTATTATTTGATCTCATTTCAGTGCACTGACAATGGAAATGAACACCTGAATAAACTGAATTCATGTCGTTCCAGAGTCCATAAAATAAGGATTTTCAAAATGAAGTCAAATATTTTGTACAAACAGGAAGCACTGTAGTTAACACTGAAATAACTATGTCAAAACTACACTGAAAACAGAAAGTATATTCATTAATTCTTTTGTATGGACAATCCATTATAATAATACCCCTATAACAGCCTTTTTGTTGCAGGGAAATGAAACTCTGAAGGTTTGATGGAATCCCATAAAGTACAATGCACTATGTCAATCTATACACTGATAATACATTTCTATAATTAAATTTGTATCACATACGTGCGATTTTCCAATGACTATAGTGATATCACTGAAATTATTTGAAAAATCTGTACATATTTACCGAAAGCAGTATAATGAAAAATTTTTTAAACCTAAATTACCGATATGTTTAACATAATCACACTTACCAAAAACTTTGGCAACAAAACCCAGAGGGTACTGGGAGGCAAACAGGGTCAGAAACCATGGTGCGGCATAGAGCGAGGGCGCCACATCATTTTGTTCGAGATGGTCATGGAGTCGGTGGTGAAAGTCATGCAGTAGCCTAGACAGCTGGTACATTTGGATCTGTAGAAGAGTAAACAATGACCAGTTACGTATTTGTGTACCATGAACTTTGTCTAGATGAGCAACACTGATGCATGTGTATGAAATACTTTAATTCTTTGTTTTCCAGTGTCAGATTATTTCTGTGACACAAATCAAAGCTTATGAATGGACATAAGTTCTTTTTGTCTAACTCGTATAAATGGTTGAACCCCCCCCCCCCACGCACACACACACACAGTCACACACATAAAAAAAAAGAGTTTCGGTTGATAACTATTGATATCTGTGGAAATGGTTGTAGGAAAAATAGATTAGCAAGGCAGACTAATAACTGTAAAACTGGAGAAGACATGCTTTATAATGAATTATCATCAAATATGGAAACATCAGGACAGAGCATTACAAATATGATACATTGGAAGGATGAACTATAATAAATCATGTCAATTGAATGATAATAGCCAAATACTCAGCCATAAAAGTTGTCACACCATGGTTAGTCAAATGCATTATTTCCAGTGACATGCTGCTATGTAACCTTTTCAAGACGTAATTCCGGATTTGACCTTGAACGCACATGGCATGTACATTCAGTACAGCAAACATCCTCATCCATTACTTGTCATAAACCCTTGGTATGGCAAAAATGTCTTGACAATGCTTGCTCTGAAACCATCCCCAGTGCTAACCATGTGCTTTCATGTAACAAGAGGGGGGGGGGGAGGAATTGACAGAAGAAGAACACAAAGAAGGTAAAATAATTATAATTTTGTGTGTCATATAAAATTGTCATTGTCAAAAAGTGGAAAGTGTAAATTTCAAATCCCCTTGCATTAAAAATATTTAATTTCTTTCCATCACATTTGCTTTTCAGAAACAAAATCTACTAAAATACTTTAAAAAAAATCTAAGAAAAAAATTATTAAGCTTTAAACAATCAAGGGGGATGATCCCCCCCACCCGGAAAAAAAATCTGGGGGGGGGGGAGAGGGGGAAGCACGCTTATAGTACCAACCTGAAGGGCCGTCATGTCTGGCTTGTATTGCCTTCGGAATCCCCAGGAGAACATGAGATACTCCAGCATCTTGAAGGCATTTTGCTCCTCCATCTGATAAGAAAATATTTGGTGCATGATCAGTCATGGCAAGTCAATTTTTAATATAAACAGAAATTTTTTTTTTTTTCCATCTTGAGGGTGCGGTGAAAGACAAGGATGGATGAAAGATACATTACAAGGTCAGAAATGCAAAAGTTCCTGTAACCTTCTGTCTCTAGAAACCAGATGCCCTTCATGTTATAGTTAGTATGGATGCATTGAAAATCTAGGAAGCTATGGGTGTAATACCTTAAACATCATCATCAGATAGGATACAGACGAATTCACCTTAATTCATCTAAAAATGTAAGATACAGATTTACTCATATAATTCCGTAATCACAGAAAATTCCATGTGAATGTGACACACACTATAAAACAAGAATTATTGGTACTGTATTATTTATTCAATTTATCATCATCATCATCATCATCATCATCATCATCATCATCATCACAGTTGTTGTGGTCTTTTGAAATGAGCTTTCACTTGCATGATGTATAAATCCCTAACCCCAATCCCTGGGCCGGTGATAGTAAAGTGGATATTCCAAGCAGATGATTCACGATCTGATCCCACTGGTTCACTTTATTCCATATCAATCTTTAACAGATTGGGCATCTTATCTTGGATGGAAGTGAGAATACAAACCCTCCTTGTAAATTATCATTACCACCATGGCAAGTCCCACTCAATAAATTTAACATCTGACAATTTGATGCAATTAACAATTTGCCTATACGACTGGTTTGAGAAGGGTTATTTAATTACCAGTTCAAGAGGAGAGAAACCTTTCAAAATCAGTCCCTATAAGTCATGGTCACCACCATTAATTAAAACCAGACATGGCTCTGCTATTGTTATAATAAGAAGTAACTAGTGGTTGATGCTAACACTCTGTGCTCTACATGATAGAGGTCTGCTAGCAGTGAAACAAGACCACAAGATATGTACCGGGCCTGAAATGTACTCACATGCATGAGAAGAATGCCGGCTACAAAACTGAGTCCCTGACAGTAGCCGACTTCATCATCCAACAAGGAGTAGGCCTTCAGTAGGTTGAAGAGGGAGAGCTGTCCCCGGCCCAGAGGGTTGGTGAAGTAGGGGTGGTTAGGGTAGGTGCGACCTGAGAAATGGAGAAAAGAGTTTGTCTAAGTTTTGGAAGAAAGGAAGTGGGCAGAGAATGTAAATCTGCTTGATATAATACATGTTATTCCAGTTAATACATCCCCACCATCATCTCTCCCATCACTATCATCCTCACCATCATCACCACCACTACCACCATCACCACCACCATCACCACCACCATCACCATCATCCTCGTCATCATCATCACCATCACCATCACCAACATTATCACCATCATTATCACCAACATCAACATTGTCATCATCATCACCAACATCATCATCATCATTACCAACATATCAATCATCGCCACCAACATCATCACCATCTACCATAGTACCATCACCACACCATAACCATCATCACCGCAACATTAAATATCATTACCAACATCACTTCACCATCGTCGTTGTCATCCCTCATTCTTATCTTTTCATCACTTAATCTAACAATGAAATATGTCCTTACCAAATCAATCAGTAATAGCATGCTGTGAGTGGTGAGTTGTGTTTAGGAGTTCAGGGTAATGGCTTCAGATTCTGCGGATCCATGAACCGCGGGAGTAAGCTCAATAGCCTGCTGCTCGACAGCATGGTCCAGAAATACCATCGCCTCGTCCTGGGTACACCATGTCAGCAAATTATGGAGCGAGGACAAAAGTGCTTATGGCTACAATATTTGAATTTCGCATTATTTTTGAAATACAACTGTACAAATATGTTTCTTTATTATCATCAATGATTTTATTTGGCAGGTGTGAAAGTAATAGCAGCACATGAGGCAATGTGCTGCTGGGAAATGTGAGCGGCATTGCACAGTATGTGTCTATTCTGTGAATTATATATTTGATATATCTTTGAATGTGCTGTCTTGTGTTCACACGACATCCACGTGCATATCAGGGTTCATTGTGTCAATTTTTGTTCACAAATATTCTTTTGGTTTCGATCATTTAATGTATTTTCCATGAATTAATGTAATTAATTAATGTTAGTGTGAAATCTTTATGGAAAATCACAAGCTTGATAACAAGCAGATAGAAACAAACCCCGGATATGACGTCCCCATATAAACTTTCTGTTACATTTGATTTCTTCCAACTCTATTACGTTCGTCTTCTTCTTAAATTGTATTTCACAATCTGCTTTGGTGTTGCATCACTTTCTATTCTATTGTTTTGAATGCTACGTTTCCTCATCAGTTTCTGTTTGGTCAGTATGACATTTTCAAGATGTGACACTTCCTGAAAAATGTTTGCTACTAAAATACGAGACTTAGAAAGATTGCAAAGAGCAGTGAATAAACTTTCCAATGGAGGTCACAGCTAGTCAATCTTTTTACTTTAGTCTCAAAACGAAATACACACATAAATTTTCAACAATACTGCTTCATCATAACAAATTTAAACTCTGATTTACAGTAAGACATGCATATCACAGAAACATTATTTCAATTCTTTACTAGACACTTTGAATGATCATAAAAAAATACACAGTAATACTTTTTAATAATCATGAAATATACATGGTAGTATAGTTTACAATGATCATCAAATATACATGGGGTTATACCTTTGGATGATATGAAATATGACCTGTCACCATGATACCCTGTAACTCACACAACCCCAAAGTAAGGACAGTGCCAAATAGCATAATTATGGTATAAAGTATGAAAGTGAAATGTCTTAAAAAAATCATAACGTTTATGACCTTCACACGTTGCAAAAGTTTGCTTTTGAATGATCATGAAATATACATGGTAGTACACTATTGTCTCACCTTCCTTAAATAGTTTGTTGATGTCTTCATAGGGTATAATGGTATGCATCCTATTGGGCAGTGCTATCAGTTTGTCCCACTGCTTGGTGACTTCCTTCAGACATGGAGTGATTTCCTCATAGTCCATCTTCATCTGTTTCTCGATCACAGCATCTTGTCGCGCTGTCAAGAGATAAAAATGATGAATAAAGTTATTGTCTAACCCCCCAGGTATAGTTTTGGTCGATCAAACAACTTTTTTGTCAATCTTTCACACAAAGTGTTCTACTGTCACCCCTGACATCAGAACACAACATCAAACCCACTGAACATTGTTTATAGTGACAAATTGTGATGTTTAAATTATCGCAGAACATATATAGCGGATGTACCCCCACCCCAGACATTTTACATATTAGGTATTTTCTAAAATATGGGAGAGAATCAGAATAAGCAATTTTCAAGCATTGATAGATCATTTAGGTCTATCTCAAAAACGTAATTGTAAAGAATTTCAATTTTACCATTTACTAAAACTAAACTTCGGCTTTAACCCTTCTTGAACCAACCACTGTAAAGTCCATTTGAAAAACAAAGTATTTACTAGGGGAATGAAAGAATTGAACATACATCAGTCAATTTGATATTATTAGGGGTTAAAGAAAACAGGACATTTGGGGCCTATTGCATAAACCAGCAAAAAACTGCAGTTATTTTTACCGGAGTTTTTTTTCCTAAAATAAATGGTAAAATCACACTAACCTGAAATTTCATACTAGAGAAATTTGGGCAATAGGCCCCTTATTTCCTCATTAGACATAACCTAAACCCAGCACATAGTTCAAAATATTCATCATAATATATTTTGAAGTATGAAAACAAAGATACTAATCATTGTTTTGAAGAATGAAATCAACTGACAGACACTGATGCAAACACATAATTTCACACAAAAAAAAGACAAGACACTGACATAGATACACAAACACTAGTCAAAAATGCAGAAACACTGACATACACAAATCCTCAAACATACCTTGAATGTTCTTGTTCTCTTTCTCCATACGATTCAGTATGATTTGTTCCCGTATTGCCCGTTGCCATAGGGCCTTGATGGCCTGCCTCGATGTGAATCTCTTTGGTTTGATGATGGAGGTTGGCCCCACCTCCTTCTCCTCTCCGTCACTGGTTTCCTCAAAGACGTACTCATCACTTTCCGAAAAAGCTGTGAAATATACATTTAAGAACAATATTATTACTTTATTATATTATTATTATCATTGTTTCCATAATTTTATTTTATTTTTTATTTTTCCATAGAATGCTGATAGCTATTTGTTCTTAAACATAATACTACCACTAGGTATTGTCATCATCAGGCATAGTCAGGCGCGTCAACTGTGATTAAAATTTGGAGGACAACGTACACTATAGTAATATAATTGTAATATTGTAATTGTAATTGGTAAAATACAGTTATAACCATCACTGTTGAAAATTCAGTTCTGAAACATTTCTAGTCCAAACTATTTAAGGTAAATAGCGTGATTGGAGGTAGTCCTCAACTGCGGGGTAAAACTATTCTAGAATCAAGTAAACTATGCAAGGATTCTGCTGTGAAAATCTTGTAGTCAAACATGGACTCATTCCGAAAGAACTAATGTCAGCGTGCCTTGTGACTAGTAAATTTGTTGTGTGGCCTTCTATGGGATTTATTTCTACTGTGGGTCGAGAGAAATAAATACTAGTGTGTTCATGCATGATTCTTCATAATAAACAAATTAGAGACTAATCTTTCCAGCTGGGAGATCTACTCCAGCTGGTGTATAGTTGGTAATTGGTATATGTTTCAATTCATTTGGCTCTTGAGGCATTTCCAAATGTTTCCAATCATGTCATTAACCTAATCTTCTGAAGCAATAAAGACAGGTGTAATAAATGATTTCTGAGATGTACATGCAATCAGCAATATCTGATAGCAAGGATACCACATCAGGGGACCTACCGGCTACAAGACAAAAAAGAAAAGATTACAAATCTGATAGTCACCTGGTGGCGCTTTACTCTCACTCATGGGCGTGACGACCCGATTGAAGATAGCTTGTCGCCATGACGTCCTATTGGGTGTCCTGGGGCTGAGAGTAGAGCCGTACATATGGGCCTTGCCACCGACACTCATTGCTCTGGAACCGAATCAGAAATATTAATATATCAAATCCTGGACTCATGGAGAATTGGTAGAATGATGGTGTCTTGACCACACATTTAAACTAAAAGTTACTTGATAACTCATAGGAGACTAAGAACGAGATATCTCAGGCTGGGGTCTATGGAAAATGTGTGTTATATTGAATTTAAATTGTCTCCAATGGGTTAACATTTTCAGTCAGTTTAACATTTCATATCACCATTTGAATCCCTTCAAATTATTGTGTTTTTAAATTACACATATCAAAAGGGGATCATTATGGGAATGAGCTTAATAGATCACTTGTAATGACAAATTCACATAAATCTTTATTTTTCCCCTTTTTAACCCTATCTGGCCCGGGGGGGGTCTAAAATAGCCCCCCCTCGACAAAGTTCGCGACCATTCCGCCGCGTGAAATTTTTTGACCGCGTCACTCGCTGACTTTTACTTTCAAGTGTTGTGCATCTTTTGAGACCAAATTCGCGACGTCCGGGTACGCGGTTCCGGAGTTACGCAACTTTTCGTACTTGCATGTGTCACCAAAAATCGCTCAAAAGCATGAATCGTTGTGTTATTTCAATGCAAATTGTGTTTTCAGCCGACCAATTCATAAATGTATGATTATTTTTTACTTTTACTGATTGAAATTAAATTAATTTTATGCTATTATGATCGCAAAAGTGTCCCCGAGAAATTTCATCGAAAAAAAATAAAAAACAAAAGGTCGAAAAAAACAAAGAAATACATAAGAAGATCATGAAACAACATAAAATACATAAGAAATTAATTCTGAGTTCAGCATTTTTTTTTTGCAGATAATTTGTTAGAAATGTCAAAAAATATTATCAACAATATTAGCATTCTGTGAGCTGTTTAAAGGGAGTTATGGCCCAAAAATATGCATTTATACATAAATATGCCATAATTAATTACTATAAAAATAGAAGATAATCATTTTCAAAAATCTAACTGATACAGCCTCTAGAGAATTACGTCCGGCCCTCTATGCACGTGCAAATTTTCGCGGCGATCGCGCTCCGAATTCCGCCCTGAGCCGAGATCCGAAGGGGCCGGCAATTATTTTACGCCCCCCCCGGGTCATGCCAAATTTCAAAAAAGCCCGGCTGATCTTCAGGTAATGTACCAACCATGTGTATTTTTTTCTTTCATTTTAATGGGAACATTAACATATAAACCAAGAAATAATACAGCATAATTACCAAATGTTTCTTCATTTTCACCCACAACTGGTGTGTCTAAAATAATTATGTTCTCCACAAAAAATATGTTATTCAGCACAGACAACTGTATTCCTAGAATTTATTGATATAATCAAACTTTAATTTGATGTTGAGAATTAAGAAATATTAGTGGCAATTCTGTAAGTTCTCTGGGAATTCCAACAAATGTAAGGATCCCATCTTGGTGCAAACTCCTCTAGACCAGCACATATCAGAAAGGGTTAGTTGGACTGAGTTGTATTTACCACAGTTATTGTATGTTGTAGTTACACTTTCTAAATATCTAAAATTACGTAAACATATGTAAATCAAGAAAGCCGTCTTTATTTCATTCAAGTCTATCTTTGTTCCTCACCTTATCAGTGGAGGTTTCTGCTTCGGATTTAACCTCAGCGCCTTGAACTGATCCCCCTCAAACTGGAACGACTCCCTCCCCTTGGGGGCCAGGCCTGTCGGTGAGGTCATACCCCCGGATGGGGTGGGGCTGGTCGGGATGTCTCCCAGCGTCCTGCTCCTCTGGCGGGTGATGGGCGTGGTGTCAGAGTGAGTGGTTGCCACGGAATCCACAGACACCTGCTTGAGGGGAATGGTAGGCTTCTTGCCTTCCGAGGTGTCCGGGGAACGGAACTCGTCGCTGGAGATGGAAGACGTGGTGGATGGGGTGGAGGAGTTTGAGGTGGGGCTGGTGAGGGGGGAGGGCTGGGTGACGTGCGACTGGGAAGGGGGCGGGGAGGCACGAGGTGAGTTACTGGGGGATTCCTGCGTGTGGGTGAACGGAATAAATTGAATTTAGTTTTATTTTGGTTTGTTTAATCTAATCTAATTCAATAGATTAATTGAATTGAAAATTAAGGCAAAAGAAAAAATAGCAAAAGTGTTCATTTTTAAAATGTTCAACAAGTTTTATACATAAGTGATATTAAAATCGGAAGACAATATTTTCTGCAACAAGTATTTGGAAGAGGTAAAGAAATAGTTCTCAAAATGAAAACCAAATGTATTCCACATGACATAACTCAATATGACTTGCATCAACAGACCAATTTCAATACTGAAGACATTGTAACACTTCAAATAAACTCGCCATTTTAAAATGAGATCAATTCCAGCACAAATAAGTAGCTGGCAAAGCTAAAAATGGGTTCTTACCGTAACCGAACGAGGTCTGCCTGAGCTTTCTTCTCCTCCATTCTGCATTTTCGTTCTGTCTGGACTATTGCGATTTTTGTTCTGAAAAATATACAAAAATCAAATATATCTTTAAATTATAACCAATGAGAATCTAATCAGTCTGCTAGTGATTGCACGAATCTGTTATCCAGTTATACTATGACAATTTTGCAAACCCAACGTGTCCTCTACATCACCTGCCGGCAACCGCAAAAATCAATATGTGGGTACATATCTGTGCATGTTCATTGGAAGTGGGTTTGTTTCTTCACTCCTTATTCTATGACTGTATTTATGTTTCATTAATGATCAATACCCTTAAAGGTCACTCATTTACTCCCTGGAGGCTATTTTGGGTAGGACTATTTTTTCTTTGATTACACATACACGGGATTCATACGGTATACTACTATCTACTACATTATATTTTGTTTTGTTCTGTACTCTACTCTTCAGCATTTATTTATCTATAAATACCTGAATTTCATACATGTCCTCTTGAAATCATACACTTTGACAGCTTATGAATATATTTACTAAAAAATGTAAAGGAATGACACCTAATGTAGTGTACCATGGATCATTTAAGACATTTGTTTTCTTGCAAATATGTGGGCAAAATATTTTGTTACTTCAAATGCATTCAAAATGTATGAATTTATTCTTTCATTAACTTACATAGTGCATTGACAACAGTACCAAGGATATCTTAGGCTCATCTTGGGTGTGAAGGTGCAATACATGTATGAATGCATCACTTCATCAACAGGTTATTAATATTAGATGGTTAGACATTTATTAACAACACTGTTTAATAAGAAATTTTAATTAAAATCATGATGAGTTATTCTATGTCCCGCTCCCCTAACACTCCAGCAAATTCCAAATCCTCAGCTGTAACTCTCCCCATCTCCCTTTCAGTAGTCTATGCCTGGCTTAGCTTCATGTACAACTGAATGACATTCACTCGGTGGCCGCATGTTTGACATATCTCAAATTACAGTCAGTGTGCATTTCAATTCAGGTGCAATGGTTTTATATGTAGGGTGAGGCCATTACCCTTAGAATGTTACATGACACAAATGTGACAATGTCGGTAGCAGCTGCACTTCGCTATGTTGTGTCAGCGAACATTCCCTTCTCTTATTTTGTCCATTTCAGTCCAATTTATCTGAAATGTACTCTTATATCTTGTCTTTTATTTTCAGTAATCATCCCTTTTGAGAACCAGGTGATGACGATATTGAGTAATGGCCATTCCAGCTTACTCTGTTTGGCATGTCTCAAATTGCACTCGTCGTCAATTTCGGTCCTGACATATACAGGATCTCACCGATAGAGACAACAACATAAGTGTTACATCAAACAGAGTGACTAGCCAATGGGACACTTAGTTAAATTTGCATTCCAAATAAGACAAGCCTGCATTGAAATCTATCTACCTACTGGTTTGTGAAGGGGACTGCAGAAATCCAGCGAGAGTATTTGGACAACTTATATTCAATTCTAATTAATTACAGAATAATGAATTACTACAGTTAACATTTATTCCTCATCAATTATCCAGCGGTTTCAGCATTCCATCCAGAGACAATTTTCCCTTGAAACGCATTGTATGGATTTTGTATACAGTAAAAAAAATTAACTTTTTGTGTATTGTGTTTTCAGATCAACATAATTATATGATCTATTATGGGAAATATGTGTATTACAAAATCAAACCATCTTCAACAGGTTAATGCCTTGAATATTGTACAGTTTGAAATGCTTCCAGTTTTTAGGAATTACTCAAATCAAAATATTTGGAGGGGGGAGGAACAGGATGCCATATCTGCTCATTAATCAATTTCAATATAACACTATATCAAAACAATTTAGATTACTGATTTTATCAATTTTGATGCTGTTTTCTGATATCTAAAGTCACAATGTTGTACTGTTTGTACAGTAAAATTGATGAAAGCATTATGAAATCGACCAAAACTATATCCCTGGCAATAAGTTCACTTCTGCTAAGCTGTGAATGCACAAGTACGAGTTATTTCATTTTACGATTTCGACATATTCAGAGCTACGGATTAATTTGAAGACTAACAAACTGAACCAAGATGCCCAGATGATGGATCACTTGCTTGTGAAAAGGGACGGAAAATAAAATCTGAAACTCCCGACCTTTCTGATAAACTTCAAAGTACATAGGTAGCACTTAAGTAGCTGTTATCGGCGAACTTGTCAGTCGGTATCAAGATTACAAATATTTTGTTACAGTTAGAGGACAGAGTCGACTCGACTCGGGATCGACAGTAACAACTTACCCTGGACAGCAGGCTCTCAAACGAACTGGCAAGAGACTTTTTGGCTTTCTTTAGTGATTCGAACTTGGAGTTGACGGGCGGCACGGCGGGCTCCGACTTGACCGAGTCCTGAAGAGAAATTGTAAAACATACTTGTGGTTAGAGAAGTTTGAAAACCACACTTCAGTTATCAGTAAATGTGATATGTATCTGACATTTAGCCAGCTTGATGCTAAGATTACCACGATCAGTCAAAACAGATTTGATGATTCTGTAGATTGGCAACATTATGTCGGGTGGTAATATTCACAACCATAAAACAAAAAGATGCAGAATAATAAAGATCAGAACTAATATTTATCTGGCTGGGATTTATAAGCATTATCAGAACTAATGAAATGATCAAATATCATTCCCATGGGTGATGTATACTGTCCATTTAGTTTCACCATTTTTGTAAAGTTTACAACATTCACAAACGTTCACAAATTCCCAACAATCATTCAAATCACCAACACCCAAACAACTTTGACATTAATTTTGAGCAAAATTGCACGAGAAAAATGGCATATGCAGTAAATCATTCAATAAGTCAATAATACTACAAAAAAATAAACAATGATCAATTAAGGCCTTACTTTGTCATGGTTTTGCTGATTGATATCACTGATGTGTACATGGTTCTCCTGTTGCTGTTCGCACACCTTGATTAGAAACATCATGGCTAGGTGGTTCTGTTCTTGTTGTGTAGCAACCCGACAATTCTAGGGAAAAAAAGATAAACAAATAACTATCAACGATTAATTACTGAATCAATCAAAAAATACTAAGGCACATAATCAAGTCACTCAAGATTTCCAAGAGGTATGGTTATGCATGAAATCCACTAGAAAATGATTAGTTATCAAGATCAGTATTAAAAGTTTTCATGGTATAAATTCAAATCTACAAGAAGTAGATTCCCTATTTTTTCAGTGAACAGTAATTTTACAGGACAATAAAATGCAATACATGTAGTTGAGTGTATTTTGTGAGGTAAGTCAATGAGCACCCGCATAAACTCAGTGGCTTACTGAAATTAGGCCACCAATGTCATATGATGTCAAGGGCAAAAGTGGCTTTATTGCAGACACCGAGCACCATGGAATCTGCACCGTCGTTAATTTATCCCACATCCAGGTCTCAATGTCATTTTGGGTCAGCTTAGCGAGTTAAATGACGGTGACATGATTGGGAGAAATTTAAAAAATGCCTGTAAAACCAAACTGGTTGAAAGATATACCAAAGATACACCAGCTGGAGTGTATCTTGGGGCTGGAAGGAATTGTCTTTGAATTTGTTAACCAAAGGAGAATCAAGCATGAACATATCAGCACTTTATTTCTCTAGAGCATCAAGAGAAATACATCCCATAGAAAGCTACACAACAAATTTGTCTGTCACAAAGCATACTAATGGAAGCTATTTTAGAATGAGTTAACTTCTGACTACAGAATATTCACAGCAGAATCCTTGCATAGTTTACTTGATTCTAGAATAGTACTATCCTCAATCATGTCAGTTACCTTTGAAGGTATGTTAGTTCTTATTAACCTTGTTCAGGTAAGAGTTAATGAAAGAGTTTAGGAGAATATCCTTTCAGAAGAGAATCTGTGATACTACCACACTTCCCTTCTCACCCAGTATACCCCACCCTGCCCCTAGTTTACAGGCATAAACCCTTGTCCGTCGTGCTACGCAAATCAGGGTCTGAACAATCTGTGCTGCAGACTACTTCTTCCATAGACCCTGTGTATAGCTGTGGCACGTGCCCTAGTCAACAAGATTAGTCTTGGCGCAAGGCACTGTGAAATTGTAGTGCCAAAATAGAGTCTGTGCCTGCAGACTACCCTGCCCCTTCCAACAATTCCTTGAGAATTTAAAAGACAGGTGCAAATATTTTTTTACCGCCAGTCTCAATATTAACTTATATTTCTTATGACCAAATCACATAGTTACATCACATTTGTGAAACATCAGTAATCTGAGAAGGGATATACTAATTTTGAGTTTATCAAATCCATAAGATTCAAGATTGTTGAATAAACTTCTTTCTGATATCAATAGTCGGTGACCTACATTATACACTTATTATAACACACTTGAGTTATACAACAGCGCAATGGTAAAACATACGATAATACAGTTCTAATAATAAGTTGTTTGTCTTCAACAGACGTACACCGACACGACACGTTTCAATTTCACATCTATGTAAGTTACCCAAGAGAGGAGATTAGATCATGCAAAATGATCTGGCAATCTGCAAACATCATCAAATTGGAAACATACGATACGGCAGCAACTCTCACAAACTCTAAAACACTTACATGTACATATAATTGAAAAGTCTATTCTAGATTGTTCATTTTAATCAACGTATAATAGGTTACTCTCTAGTCTCTACTCATTAACCCATCCCTCCAAAAAGTAAAAAGACATTACTTTGTGAGTTAAGGATAATCAAATTATATTTATGCCAATTCAGCAAAACATTACTGAAATATAATGCAAAATGTTGGTGGTATCGTAGAACATCAAGGAATAAACACAACATTTGTATGTTGCAGATGCATGTAGGAGATAAATATTGTTATGCCGCTGGCAGAAGGACATTACCATGTGCTCTGAGTAGAAGGGCGTTGACAGTAAATTGTCTCTTAATTTGAAAATCATGGGTTAATTTAATATTTGCACTTAGCGGCCAACCGTCTCTTTTGCATGCCTTAAAATTAACATGTGCTTATACACTGGCATATAGAAGAAAATACAATCTGAGAACCTTTAGCAAAGTATAGGAGCAAGAAACTCCTTTTTAAAGGAATTACAGTGACTGTGATTTGAGAGACAAAAACTAGCATACAACAAAACGGTCATTGTTTTGTTTCAACATTTTTCAAATTCTGGGTAATTACTGATCCCAGGATTTCCCAGACATATACTTCATCAGTAGCCTAAGGGCATGGGTGATCTTTTCCTGTTCTGGGTGGATGAGTGCAAATAGGATTCCCTGCCTTTAATAAACTGACATTTACGCTACTAAAAGGATCAAAATGCTTTGATTTCATGTGAAATATAAGCCAATGATTTTCAAGTTAAAGGCAATTTACTGTTAACACCCTTCTGCCAATGGCACAATGACATAACTCTTGGTTATGGTGACCTCCCTTAAGTCTTCTGAAATTCTTAATTTGACAAAACCAATCATTAAGTCCATCGGAATCAAGGATATCAAATTAGAAGTGGGGTTAAATGAAGTCAGAAAGTTGATTCACTTTCTCACAACATTCGTTGACTGGTGACCTCGATCAGGTGTTTATGAAATGTGATATTTTCTCCTCCAAGTACGTATCTATATCTCTCTCTTATTTTAAGTATCATGTTACCATCTGCATATCTCTTTGCATAACAAATGTTTAAAAGTAGGAACATCACATGGCTAGGACATGTGTCTACCTACCTTCATCTGACTTGTGAACGAGGTGTGCTGCAGTTCACCCAGGGCAGCAATAGCCTTCAGTAGAATACTCCAAATGGCCTCGTCACTTTGACCTGGAAGAGGAAAAAAAACGGACAATGAAATGGTAACAGAAGTTAATGATAAAAGTCACACATTGAAAAGTACTAAACTATCGCAAAGTTCAAGACTACCAGACAAGCTCTATTAATAACCGACTGGTGATAATTTGTATTTTAGACGCTTTGCTACAAAATTTGTGCCCATCAACACGTCAATCAACTGGTGACAGTACTTTCCGTTAAAAAAACTTTTAGCAGTTAATAAAAGTTTGACTTTGACCTCATATGACATCCAAGCTCACGTTTTGGGTCTTATTTTCTTTGTAATGACAAATCAGGGTAATAAATAAACAATGTGAATAGCAGAACCATTTTTTTTTAACTGCCATGTTATTTTTAACACATGAAAAATTATGAAAAAGTAACAAAAAAGTTCAGTTATGAAATATTGCTGTTAGTGGTACAGACATGTTGAATTAAAAAAATATAAATAAACTCAAACTCAATTTATTGTCAAAAAAAAGTTCTCATGAACAACCCCCTACCCCCCCCCCCCCCCCCATTCCACCACCCCAATGAGAGGCAAGTTGACTCTTTTCGAGCCCAAGTTTAATCAAGAGATGAAACCTATGGGCAAAAAACGTTGACTTGAAATACACAGGTCTGGGGCCCTCCCTAACAAGTTGCAATCAATCTTAAAGCTCAAATGTAGTTTTGGTCGAAAAAACAACTTTTGCATCAATCTGTCTCTTTCACAAAGTATTCTATTGTTGCCCCAGACATCAAAAAATAAAAAAATAAAAAATTATCAAACCTATTGAAAACTATTAATAATGACTAATTGTGATTTTTAAATTATTGGAGAGCAAATAACAGAATCTTTATTTGCAATGATAAAATGGTGGGGCAGGGGGCGGGGGCGGGGGTATTATTCATCAATATCTTTAGAAATGGAAGCATTTCAGAGCAGGTCATTTTTATTTTTTCACCATTTACCAATTACATGGTTGTATCATTGTACAATCAAAATCCATTGTACTAATGTTTTTTTTTTTTACACAGAGTTATAACTCTTTATAATACAGGGCCTGGGATTTAGAGTTATATGCTGCCCATCATATTGTGCAAGGGGGGGGGGGGTCAGATATACTACACAAATGAACTGTCACAGCTGATCATGCAAAATTACTTCCTCCTTGTTAAATCTTACCATGGGAGTCAACTCCCTACATCTCTAAAACTAAGTCAATCACACAGACATGTAGTTTCAGTATCATGACATGATTTATAAGGGCAGTTGACAAATAAACAAGTAAACAATTAATGCAATTTGATTGATAACAACAACCAAACTGATACCACCATTATGAAAAACAAATGATTAGTATGTAAACTGTGTCAGCAAAATTTGTCATACATTTTGTCAGGTTGAAATGGTTTCAGGCCTTAACATTCATTGTCAACATTTGATTTTTTTATTATCAAATATTTTATATATATTTCATTCCTGAATATACAAGTGGTCCAAACTGCTGTTTTATCACATGTCCCTATGACACTAAAATGCATTACCACACCTTCAATTAACCCATTAGTTACAGGAACTAGATGTGCTATGCATTACCGTATACGCTGTATATTTCGCAGTGGTTTTAATTTTCGCGACTTAACGCACAAGAAAATTTTCAATTCCTTATATTTCTATAGAAAGTGAATGCAAATACAATAAAATCTCGAAACTAAACTCTCGCAAATTCCCCGTCTTGAAGCAAAATCACGAAAATATATGCACACAAAATAATGCATGTGAAATATATGTTGTATACAGTATTCCATGGGAATTGCAGAATTTCAGAGTCAACCAGTTAAAACAAATAACCAAGGTGATCATATCATTTTATCTACTTTGATTTTCCATTCACAATCTGAAACATTTAAAGATTGTGTAAGGGATGTGCAAGTCCATTACTTCCCTAGTTCCCTTCATTATCAATACCAAATGGTAGTTCAGTACTTACAAATGGAGTGTTGAAAGTTTGAGATCCATACGTCATGAATTTGTTGTTTTATGAGAAAAAAATAACGACATGTTACAGAATGTCTTTCCTTGAGTTTCAATTTTTGCTCAACTGCGAATTCGCGGTATGTGCATCGTGCGAAGACCAGCCGAGCGCACTGATTGGTTAAACGGCTAACCTCCGCACGACCTTTGGCTAACAGCTGATCGGACAATTTTGGAACGGCACGTGCACGTTTGACGTCGCAGATTTTTTGAAATTGCTTCTGAGTAATTTGAAAAAGGATGAAGTTTAACCGTCCAGATTTTCACCAAAACTCAATATTTTACCCCAAGTCTTTATGAGAGGTGTTTATTTATATTAATCTTCACATTGGATATGATTTCAGTTGATTTCATTCATTTAGGTGTTTTTTGACGTGCAAATGAATGACACAATCTTTAAACCTGTTTACCAATATGCTAATTAAGGACAGGGCTTAAAAATTGGGTTGTTGGCTACAGGAACCAGATGCATCATGAAATAACTCTATGGGAATTACAAAATCTCGAAGGAAACTGGTTAACTCACTACAACAATAATAAGAGGTAAGTTGAACACATCTGCACAATGTTAATTTATGTGAAGTATATACTTATAATAGTACAGTCTACCATAGCTCCATAAGCTGTGACAACCTCCTCATGTTATATAGCAATATCAGACAACATATCTGATGTCAGCTATATGTATAATATTACACACTGACCTCAGACCAAATATACATAGAAATAGCATCAACATTATATCACATCTCAGACATCAGTATGTGTAGCTGTAAATATAGTGATACTGTAGATTTTTACTGGTACATGTAGGTTTTTATTTTACTATATTTTTTTAAGGTAAAACAATCAACTGATATGAAACTGTGTAAATCAACCTCCCTGGTATCAATAAATGTATTTATGTACAGTTATAGCTGTACAAAAAAGCATACAAATGTACAAACCCTATACAACATGCCTAAACATGGCAACACTGTTAGACACGAGTCCTCCTACGTTTATGTGACTATATTGCAATGGTAATTGAAAACATTTCTTCCTTTATCCGAAGGAAATGTTATGAAAGATAAGCAACATCACAGTGATGAACATAATTTGCATGTTCATAATATGACTATTTTAGGGGAAATATTCAAAATAATAATCATATCTTGGCAGGTATTTCAAATAATTTTCCATCTCTTTGCAGTTTGCACATTGTAGGCCTACATGTAGAACAAAAGAAAACAAACAAAAGCTACATGTATCTTCAACAGTCTGTAAAGGACCATTATTATGGAATGACTTACCCCAACATTTGAAAAGTTGCAAATCGTTACAAAATTTTAAGAAGAAATTGAAATACTATTTGTTAAACAAAATTGTATTGTAAACCATTATGTGTATGTATAATTATGTAAATATCCATAAGATACCACGGTAATTAATTATATTTTTTTGTATAATGTCACCTTGAACAATTTAACTTAATCAACAATGCTTGACTTGTCTTTTCGTCTTTGTAGACTTACTTGTAATCCTTTTTCTTCTCGGGATCATGTTTATAAGTTTTTTGTAAAAACTTTTTATGATTCCGCCACATTTACATTTATTTGTTAAGTCATCGGTTTTGTTTTTTTGTTTTGTTTTCTTTTGTATTGTTTTTATCAATTATATGTATGTTTGTAAATTGTAAATATTTGTATGCTTTTTAATGAAAATGTGGATAATAAATTCAAAATTCAATTCAATTTAACAGTGGTAGAAGTACATTGTTTCACCTTAAATATTCTATCACATTATGTCCAATTTGTGAGTCGCTGCATTTCACATGCACCACCCAACTCTATCCACAAAACCGCATACCCTACTGAACTTTCTTTTTTTTCAATCAACAGCTAAGAGCATTGCACAACTGCTAATCCCTCACCATCCATCGACTCCACGTGCCTCAAGAGACAATGATGTATGCTTTGCTAGATCCCTGCCCCCTCCCTGAAAAAAAAACCATACCATTGACATCTTGACATTTACCCAAGCTGGATAAACGCCCAGTTCCCCCATTTACCTTCTTTATCACGTTCAGGTGAAACAGAAGAAATCCAATCAAACAGAAGCCCCAGATCTTGTTAAATTATTATTTCCAAGAACCTTGCGGCCGTCTTCTGCGCTCGTTAGAAGATCATGGACTACAGACATTTTTTCACACATCACCACTACCACCACCATCAGCCACTGACATAACCGATGAAATGGACTCTGTTTTAATTCTGCATGACATTTTGTGTCAGATTAATTCAGAGATTGTCAGTCATGTTACTACCTGAGTAATCACCCATACCGGAAAGATGGGAGGCTCATATAGGACAGGATGTGACTAGGGAGTTTTCTCTACCTGTTAGCGGTTTCCATGGTGATATGACATGATTAATATCACTATATGACTATACCCTACACACTAGTTGAAAAGTCAGCAAACTATTTGGGTTAAACAATGAGGTGACAATTTAATGGAACCCATCTGGTTTGTTATTGTTTTAAAGACTCATCATAGGTGAAAGGGGAAACCCCTACAAATAGCCAAATGCACAAGGTGGCCGCATAACCCACAACTTAATTAGTCACAATATTTACTGCTAATAAGTACAAGGTGAACACAGCTGTGTGTATATGTACATACATGTATATCACCTACAGTCATACAGAGTAGACAAAAGGCCATGCTTGGATATTAAATTAGTGTCGAGTTGTCATATGAAGATAAAAAAACAAAAATCACAAATTTGCTTCTTCCTTTCTGGGCATCACTCTGACTTCTCACTACTAACACAGTACAAATGCAATATATGATACAAATATTTCTACCATTTCCAATGTAACATAGTATTTTGAATGCATTAATCTCAGTTTTTGTTTTCTTTTTAAAGGATCCATGACTACCGTTGATACCTAGTACCACTCAAACATATTTTACTATCAAACACTGCACTAGGATCATGAATAAATTGTAATTAAATCAACAATCTTATGTCACACTTGTCAATATGCAGAAAGTGGTACTAATATCCAAAAATGTGTTCAAATTAAAAAATAAATAAATAGATAAAAAAATGTGCTGAACAAGGAATGCTTCCTGATTGTCAAGTGGTCAAAAATATCTAGCAGAGAGAAATAGCACTATAAGCAGGTTTGCTGTTTATCTCTATATCATCAAATGATAATTATACCAAAAGCTTGATCTATTTATCTAATTTTAATGACTCAGAAACACAGTGCAACAGTCAAACAACATAACTTAACCTAAAATCTACAGATATCTATTAAACATCAGGACCGGGCAGGTACATATGAGACACGTAACAACAAAATCAATCAAAATGAACAGATAGACTAACAAACATTAGAATATATATTTTACAAACCTTCTACTTCCTGACAAAGTTTGTGCAGTTGATGCATGGGGCAGGTCTCACAGATGACATGAAGCTTGCTGTGGTGGAGGGCTGCATTGAAGGCTTGTCTCAGAGTGTTCATGATACAATCAACCTAAAGGAGGAGGGGAAAAATACAAAATTTCAAAGGAGGAAACTAAAGACAAATAAATAGTCATCTCCAAATAATACATCACTAGCATTTCATGGTGAAAATCCATGGCCCTCAAAGAACAATTTTTCTTTCTATTTTCGAGCAAGGTTTGTATTTTGACTAGTACTGTATCATTTGGGTTATTTCCAACACCACTTAAGCTACACCAGGCACTATTTGGTAAACTTACCAAATAAATATAATTGTTCTTTTTATGTTACTCACCAAAATGATATTGCCAAGATTCTAATATTTGTGGTATATTACATTCTGCAAAATCATTTCTTACCTATCCAATATTTGGATTACAATGGAATCACTCAAACTCTGTTATCATACCAACATTTCTTTGCAAATATTCAGAATACAGTGATTATGTTTCTGCCACAAAATAACATAAAACAATTAATAGATGAAAACTAACTATTCAAATTAGTTTGCGTTCCTCAGAGTCACCTTATGGTTAGTTACCATTTTGATACTACAAAACAGATTTACAAGTTAACATACAATTCTATATCTGGTGAACAGTGGTGAGTGAATCACTGTAGCATGATAGCATACAATTTATATGCTATCAAAAATATGATTAATTTCCTTCTAACAACAATCAGAACTACATCATTAACAAATTTGGTCTTGAATGTATCAGGAAATTATGTAGTTTTTGTAAACAATCCAGAGGTACAGAGTCATGGTTATTCTACTCTGCAGACACAAACTTTTGTCAGTCGTGATATGCAAAATAGGATCTGAACAATCTGTACTGTAGACTACGGTACAACTTCCACAAGCAAACAACATTTTCACAAAAATCTACCTAGTTTTCATCTGAATTTGATTGCTTGATAGAGATTCTTTTTCGATGCAAATTTTGAATGTAACAAAATAAACTGTCAAAGACTTGCTTTTGCTTTTTTTTTTTTATTTCTCAATGACGCCAAATTATGCTGCTTAACATTACAACTGATCATTCTTGTTTGTTTGCAAGATGTTTGTTTTTCAATGTATATCCAAACTTAATAAACTTCCTGTTGTAAATAAGGCATTTTGTTTTAGTCATAGCTTGTAGATTTAATGTTATTTCTTTGCTGTTGTTATTTGTAACTGTTTTTATATGCATGTAAATGCAATGAATTTCCCTTTGGACCAATAAAATTGAATTATCAATCATCAATCATGAATTATGACGTAGTTTCTATTCAAAGGTATAATTATGCTAAATTCACTCACATTTGAATATTTGACATGTAATCAACATAAAATATCTTTAATATCTTTTATCTTTATTTAATATTTGTGAAGAGTAAATCATGAACAGCAAGATAAGTGGGTGAATATTTAAGATAATAGGAAATTATTCCTAAATGTCACTATTGTCCTCAGATAATATCAAGCTCAAAGGGTTAATTTCATGAGGGAGGGGGAGTGGGTTGTCAATATATTTTCAGGCCATCAATCAATTTAATGCACTATCGATTTATTCTCGAAGCAAGCAGAAAATCCATTTCTCACCACAGACTCATTCTGGCATTTGAAAACGTAGCACATGTAGTTGAACGCGACAGTTTTTTCCCGGCAGATAAAACCAAAGTACTCTGGCTGCTTTATGCCCTGTAGACAAAACAAGGTACGAAACAAGAAGAAAACGGAAAAAAGGAAATTAAAGCAACATTATCACAGTGACATGCACATAAATGATGGAAACATTTGATTCAGTAAGTATCTTGAATGTTCATTTGGTCATGTGATTTATTTTTCTTATCATCATTTATTTATTTAATTTGATTTTCAATGATGAAGTGAGTTTCACTTTTATTCAAAATAGTCCAAGTTTTTGTTCTATTATATATTATACCTTCAAACAAAGCAGATATCATTTCTGAACTAATTGCAAGATATACAATACAATCTGATAGGTTTTCTGGAAAGTCTGTCAATTAAATTCTTTTGATGTCCATAATGATTCTAAGAGTTGCCAATTTGTGGTGTACAATTTGAGCCAAAGATTTGTATCTCACATTACATGTACATCAATGAAAATAAAATTCTAAGAAAGGTTTTATTCATTTACTTATTGATGTTGTATTCATATTAACTCTTATTTGTATACATGTATTTGTAGTTAATATCACAGTTTTCTGCTTGTAAAGTTATGAACAATGTAACATTGTAGACAACCTACGATTGTAATTTGAACCAGTGAACATGAACTTTCTGAAGGGGCAATACATTCAAATTCACTTTATTTATTATTTATTTATTTATTTTATTTTATTTATTTATTTATTTACATATTCATTTATCTTGGTATAGTTAAAATATCTTAAGATTTCTCCCTTTAAATTTTCAACAGCAAGTGGCAGTACAGCCTGAGCACTGTGCCCCCAACTGCAGGTAGATATGGAATAAAGAATGTGGTGGTCCAAGTTCCGCATCACTTTAAAATAGTATGATGTATTGCTACTCCGACGGGATGGCACGCTGAACTTTAAGGAGTGGGCAGTAAAAACATGAATAATGACCTCTGTCCTTTGAGAGTTACCGATTGTTTTTGAAGATCATTCTGAGACCGGTGGTAAAGCCTCTCTACTCATGGATACGTAAGCAAAATGAGATTTAATTACCATGTCGCCAAAAACAAGTTGAATCAATAAAGTCGGTAATTATTTCAAATTTCATAATTATGTTTTTGTCACTTTTTGCCATAGGCATGAACCATTTGTTGAGAAATTCTTTCAATCTGTCATTAATATTTTCACCCCTACCCCCCCCCCATACAAAATGAAGACAACCTGAAACAACATTGCTGAAACAACATTGAAATGTATTACATGTATAAACATGTTCATGAATGTAATAAGCTGACATTCATACACAACCAATAATTTTAGAACAGATTCAGATCCTGAACTCTTTGGGTACTATTGATACACACAGACGTAAAAAAAACCCTTACAGATACAAGACAGACACACAAATCCAGACAAGTATGAGACAGACATGATACAAACAAAGCCATATTGATTTGAAAGAGTCATAGTCATACAGACAACAATATGAGACAGACATAAA
>JZLH01S0432214.1:37035-55643 GCA_001188425.1 Eucidaris tribuloides
ATTCACGTGAGTTGTTTTTCATTTTCAAGTTCCGTCTTCAGAATATTATTTGACACAAGTAAAATTTTGCCTCGCTATCATTACTATTGATGACAATACATGTTTAACATCATCGGAATTACTTTATAATCATCGGTATCTTTATGGCATTGTTAAGGTCATTTCTCGATCACAAATAATAAGAGTACCAGTGGCAATGTCTCAACCCAAATACAAACAAACCGGTAACGATGTTGAAATTCATACAATGACTTTTGATAAACCTGCTAGTACGACCTTATGGACACAAAAGAAATTAACAAATGAATATTTACTGTATTTTTAGGTATTTCTATAATTCAAGTAACAGTAATTTCCAAGCTGCCTTTGGTATTTGAACCCTTGCAGTCAGCAAAACATGATGCACTAGTTACACAAACTCTAATATAATTTTCCCCGATCTGTGGTCTTCATTAAAGGCGGAACTGGAAAAGATTGAGGTACATATAGTTCTCCTATTAGACATTAGTGCTCCAAAATCATAGTCATCTATACTATTGAAAGTTTCTGCTGTGAAATTCAAAGTCATTTCACTGTTACATTCCTCTTTTTTGCGTGAATTATTATCACAAATCGCCTGTGATGGTGGAAATATGTGGTTTGCTGTAGCTTTCTTATCGGGCATTCAATTTCTATCAGGGGGCCTGATGGATAATTCAATACTTGCGTAATCAATTGCCCTGTTTCGTTCTCAAGTAATACAAATTTTAGACAAATACTAGTCTAGCTAGTGATATATTGGTATTATGTTTAAACTCCTGAGTTCTTGGGCCATATGCTGACTTCTCCCAACCAATGTCATTACCCATTTAAGGTTAATGACATGATTAGAGGTAGTGCTCAAACTTGGGGGTAAAACTATATAGAATGCAGTAACTATTGCAAGGTACTTCTACTAAGAAATGTGGTCTTAGTTCAAAAGTTGATCATCTAAGAATAACTAAGCATCGTATGCTTGTGACAGATTGTGAATGTGTTCTCGTATGGATTAATTTTTCTCAGGGCATGACAGAAATAAAGCATTGGTCATGTTCAAACTATATGCACTTGATTCTCCTTTGTAAACAGAATTCAAGAAATCCTTCAGCCATGCGAGATACACTCAGTGGTGTATAGACTGGGTATCAGCTTTCACCTTCGTGGTTCTAGAGGGCATTATTTTTTTCCACCATGACATTGCCCTTTTCTCCTAATTCCTGGCCCACCACATTCCAAATCCCCGAGTAGCATTTTTGAGCCATTGCTGATTTCTTTCACAACGCCATATCAAATTTCGCTCTAAATTTGCGCATCATGAACTTTGCCCTTTCTCTCTTCAGCAGTTCAGCAAATCCCTTGAAACAGTCTGAGTCGACAGGGGAATTTCCCCAATACATTCAGTCTGAACTTTGTTTTCATTCTAGAAAAGAAATGAGAGAATAATGTTAGCGTAGGCCTATGAATATTATCTACATGTGCTGCATCTCTGCTTATTCCCCGTTTTATTTATTATTTATTTACACATTCAGAATCTTAGCAAGGATGACCATAGATACAATGTAGATAGATGAGTGAAGTAATTTGAAGATCCCTTGATCAAAGTTTCATTAGCATTGCTGTTGAACTACTAGGCCTATGATGGTTTGTTTGTTTGTTTGTGTTGCTGGGGGAGCAAGTAAAAACTGCTATCCACAAACTGGTTATGACATACAAACATGTTAAACCAATACAGTTACACCACTTTACAGAACTTATATGGACAGATTTGAGACTCAATGCATCATTTTACTTTGGGAACAATTTACCATCACAGGATGTTTCATGCATCTTGGACTTTGGAATATTTCTTCATTGATAGAGAATTGGTTTTCAAAGTTATTAAAATATCTGAAAAGAGGGACGATCACAATAGATATGATAACAGGATAGATGTTACATTAATCTGCTTAAACACAATTAATATCATGCTTCAAACAAATACTCTTGTGACCAGGGTGCATAAAAAATGATGTCTCTAGGAATAGTAAATCTATACTACATATCTGCTTTATGCAAGTGTTTGTACTCCTATATGCCAATATGAACCCACATTAAAGTGTCGTCAGCTTCTGATGTGTTCTGTGGTGTATCATGTATAGGTTCTAACAATATGTGCTGCAGAGATCATGCCGTATATTATTTTCACCGGTTCCATTTGAACAATAGATGACGTCTAATAAATAATTTCCACCTCGCATAATTAATGAAAACACATCTGGTTTCTATTTTTTTTTTTATTGTCTATATTCTGGAATCACATTAAAGGTTAGTGACATGATTGGAGATACTTTGGAAAATGCCTACAGAGACACACACTGAGTTGAATATATACCACTTATACAACTAGGCAGGAGTGGATCTGTCTCCCACCTGGGAGGATTTGTCTGTTATTTGTTTTCTTACGG
This sequence comes from Eucidaris tribuloides, assembly GCA_001188425.1. NCBI lineage: Eukaryota > Metazoa > Echinodermata > Echinoidea > Cidaroida > Cidaridae > Eucidaris > Eucidaris tribuloides. The sequence continues at coordinate 39,498 of JZLH01S0432214.1, forward strand.
AGAATCAAGCATAAACATAGGAGTATCTTAATTTTATCCCGGGACGATAAAAATAGCCCCATAGAGAGCCACACAGCAGGTTTCCATGCTACGATTGATACTGACATTGTTTATTTTAGAATGAGTCAACATTTGACTACAAGATTTTCACAGGAGAATCCTTGCATAGTTTACTTGATTCCAGAGTAGTTTCAGCCCAAGTTGAGGACTACCCCCAATCATGTCACTTACCTTTAACAGGTAGCAAAAGGGGAAATAGACAGAAATAATTCTAAGTTTCCATTTGAGAGATGGAACAACCTATGTTGTTATATTAAAAGTCCTGAAACTGACTCCGACTACAGTAATGGAACATAATGAAACATACATTTGGGGTAATCCCAAATTTGCTCCGGCGACAGTTGCTCCGGTGACAATATCTCAGAAGACAAAGAGTTAGGGTTACCATTGGGATTTCAGTTCAGAATAAGGGTAGGGTTAGGGTTAGGGTTGAGGTCAGGATTAGTGCAAGAAATAATTGTCGGATCAATTGTCGCCAGAGCAAATGTTGGACATTCACATCTGGTTTATGCTTTACTATAAGTTTCCAGATTTTGAAGCCTATGAAAAATATTTGGAACTCCCACGAAATACAAAATAGGAATCAAATGGGGAATTCCCTTACTCCTGAAGAAACAGCAACTTTCACTCCTGAAGAATTTAAGTTCATTAACTTTGACGGGCTGTGTGACATTTGAACAAGAATACATGCGGTGTGGGTGATTTTGTATTGAGTCTTCTATTACAGAGACAAACATAGCACGTACATACATACATATGCACATGCGCGCGTGCACACACACACACACACACACACACACACACACACACACAAAACTGTATATTTAATTAAATGGAATAAACATGCTATTCTTTGTTTTTCTCACATGTTAGTTCCAAACTTTGAAAGAAAAAAACATTTGGAACACTCCTGTAAAAACATCATGTAGGTAGCAAAAGCGGAAGCGGATGGGAAAATCCCGGTACTACTGAAAAAAACATAAACTTTTGCTCCCAAAGAATTTAAGTTCATTAATTTTGACAGGTTCTGACATTTGAACAAGAATGCATGCTGTGTGTGCAGATTATGTACCAGTATGTACCAGTCTCCCATTATATGAAGTCAAACATACCAGCAGACAGACAGACAGACACACACACACACACACACACACACACACACACACACACACACACACACAACAAGTATGGATGTTACTGTACACATTACACTTTCTCATTTTCTCTGTTTTGCACGAAACTTACAGTGGTTGATTCTAAAAAAACAAAACATGACAGTGTTATAGCAAGAAATCACGTGAAATACTTACTGGAAAGTTTACAGATCAAATATGCTCATGTACATTTCATAAATTATCACATGAGTTGTTATCTAATGTAAAAAAAAACTTGAGGAAGTTCTCACTTCATAATTTTTTCCAGTCAAACACAATCCTGATCAATGACAAATGATAAACAAATGCATCGCTACGATATAATTCTGTTTGCTTTAGTTGTGACAAACATGACAAATTGCACGATCAGTCGCCTCCTATTTCACGTGAATAACAAGCTACACAGGCTTATCAATAGTGTCCATCTTCGAAGACAAACGTGCGAACTTTGCCAGTTCAAAGAACAGAATAAGATAAGATTGTTTGATGTTGGTTGGCGGAATTTCCTCCTTTTGATGGGACAGGTAAGAAATCTGGTGGCCTGTTTATGAGGTGAGATCAATAAATTGTGCTTTGTTCTTATTCCAGGTAAAAAATCAATGCATTGTAAAGAATCACTAAAAGAAGTGATGATTAGAATTTTATTAGTGTTTGAAGAGGTTGTACAAAATCAAGGACAGATGTATGTAGAAACAGAATTCATTACAAATAAATCAGACATATACAATAAAATTACAATGTACATATTAAAGAAATATTCTAGGTCAATCAGCGAAGTGCACACCTAGGAATTTACTTTAGAAAGAGCAAAGGTGGTTACGAATCAACAACTTAATTGTGAAAATGTAATTAACAGATAAACACGCTCCTTCACCAGCACCCCTCCCCCAAGTTACCGAAAGAAGGTCAATAAACTGTATCTTGCAAGGCACATTAGGTAACAATTTAACAAAGGAATCATGTTATTTAAGCAGTGCCCAAAGATTCACAAATAAGAAAACGGCATTTTCTTTAGTGAGTAATCTAAAATAAATAGTTTGAGATACAAAATAGCTTTTCCTTATGCTGGAACATTTTTCTTCACCTGTGACTTCACTTCTTCACAGTTTGGACAACAGGAAGTTTTAATTAGCAGTCAGATTTCAATGAAAAAAAAAATCCTGATATTACCAATGCTCACTTCAAAGAACAGCCATGTAGTTGTCATGTAGGCCTACCCTTTAATATAAATGCATGGACATACTTGTAATTCAAACATGACCTCAATTGTAATTAATAATCATTAGCTCAGTCCTATAGTGACAAAATTAATCTTGGAAGACACAAAATACTTTTATATACTTCTTTATCTTAAATACAAAAATAAAGACTTATTTTCCAATGATTCATTTTCTACCACTAAATTATACAGCATAACCATGGTTACAAATTAGACTACTACTATCATGTTGGTGTAGGGCATAGGTAAACAAATAAGAGAATCAAGCACCCACACAATGCTTGATGGTGGGGGTGGGGTAGCAAGAGGGACTTTTAATGATAAGATAATACAACAAAGTCTGACCACTACAACAATAAAACAATTGATGGAGGGAACCGAAAATGGAAACGATTAGACGGTGGAGTGGAAGTGGACAAGAATACAGCCTGGAAATAGACAAGCCTGTCTGAATATCCTGTGAACAGCTTTTTGAGGTCAGACATACGTATGTAGTGATAATGGATGAGGTAGAACAAGTTGAAGAGTCGCTCTGGCCTGCCCTCTTGAACTGCAATTAACCTTTTACTAAATGAATAATTCTATGGTGAACTCCCAGTGTATAAACTTGTACTCTTGACATTGTGCAGGAATATAGAGTGGCACATTGACACCTAGGATTAAAGCCACAGGAGAACAATGACCACAGTTACAAAAATGTGAGCTACATAATGTCTTTGATGAGGTCTAAAAATTAAGCCCTAAAAAAAGTGTATTTTAAAATGATCATTCAGGGCTTTAAAAAAAGTGAAAATCTACGAGTACTCGAGTTGACCAGATTCTCCATGCCCATTTCATCTCATAGACTTACTGTGTGTAGATCTAGGTTATTATATTCCACTGCAGTGGAAATTATTCATTCATGCATATCTTGCCAGTGGCAGCATAACTTTCCAAACTTTTGCATTCTAGGGTGTTCATTTGTCAATTTAAAGATTGATTCCAGGATTTGCAAGTCCATCACTTCCCTTCACTATCAATACCAAACCGTAGTTTAGTATTTACAAATGGTGTGTTGAAAGTTTGAGATCCATTCGTCACAAATTTGGTGTTTTATGAGAAAAACTAATAATGATATGCTACCAGAATATTTGGTTTAAATATTAAATTTTGCATACAAACTTTACAACTCGGGTTGTAAAATAAGCTACAGTCTGTTCAGTATCTTGAAGGAGTATCCAACCTAGTTCATCAACATTAAGAAACCACTGAATAAGTCTTAAATTATTCAATATTAAGGCAGTGATATCAATTGGCTGAATCAGCCATCAGACCAAACCACACGCCCCCAGATTCCTACTGCAGGCAAGGAAACACACCCACACAGACACAAACACCTCTGAATGAAGAGAGAAGAGAGAAGAAGGAATAGCATGAAAATAAGATGAAGTCTTCTCTTCACATATTCAGCAGACCCCTCCCCCCCCCCTCCCCCATAAATGTGGTATAATTTTAATCTGCAGAGATCTACAATTTATCATGGTGTAAAGTTTAAGCCAATAAGGTTTATTGACAGTCTTATTTTTATTGTGAGTGTATGTCGAGGTGGGATATAATTTTCACTTGTTTGCACATGTGCATGGATTTAATCTTACTTCAATCATCCCTTCGTACCTGAACTGTGTCCAGGAAACAATAATGTAAAATTGTACATTGACCAGCGCCACTAAAATAAAGTTTTTCATCACTTTTTTGTGTGAATTAGACTCTATTAGATCAGAAAGACAGTGAATATCTGCTCGGACTTACATGTAGTTAACTCTTTTTTAGCCCAGCTAATAAAAAAAAAACTAGTCAGTTATTCAATTTATTTTCAATTCAACTTAATCTAAGTAAATTAATAAAATTAAAATAATAATAATAACAGTGCATACAATTTATCATTATTTGAGCCATTTCCATATTATACCATCTCAAAGGCAGAGAATCTTAATTGCACCTCTCTCGCTTTACAGCAAACCATTACTCATCCGTAGGCTATGTATGGAGGACGTGTCTGAGAAATCTGAAGATCAGTAATTACCCAGAATTTAAAAAATCACCCCAACAGTCAGCTTACTGTGTATTTTATGCTCAGAGTTCAAATTCAAATCAGAGTCTAACAGTCACTATAATTCCACTGAAACTGAGTTTCCAGTTCCTATATCAAATTTGCTATTTAGGTTCTAAGATGGCATTTTCTTCTATATATACCAGTGTACGGGTATTTACACAATGTAAATTTTTAGGCGTGCTAAAAAGACACTCTGGCTTTGAAATGCTGTTAACCTGTTGCTTCTGAGATTCTGTATTTCCCATAGTGTTAATACATGGCACATGTACATATAATCCATTTAGCATATAGGTACATGTACTTGTATATGAGGCATTTCAATATAATCTTTAGAACACTGCATAAATAAGCAAATCATTTACAGCTAATACTCCACGCAAGATCAAACACATGAACGGAACAATTTTGAGACCATTACATCCACAAAGCAACGGTAAAGGGTGGTTACCATAGCAACATAACAGCAAATTAAGTCTCTCCTCGCAATACCACAGACTACGGGAGGAAATGGTTCACTCCACAAGTTCTTGATCAAGTCAAGTCATGGCAGTGAATAAATATGTATTGGTAATTGTTTATCCCACCATGGACCTACAGGTCCATGATCCCACGCACAATGATCCCACGATACCCCTAACACCCAGATGGAGCTGAACTCCCCCCCCCCACGAATCAATTATTTTCTGATGTTAAACACCTGTGTAACATATTTTGTGCTGTTCCCAGCAAGAGTTCCATTTTATGTTTCAAGTTTATGAGCATTTGAAGCCTTGGCACAAATTCATTTGGATCTACGCCCCCCTCAAATTCCATCTAATTTGACACCTCAGAAATATAGTCTGCTGTATTTGATGCAGTATTTGGTACCCTTGGTACCGAACTTGAGAAAATCCCCATTTTGTTGAATTATTTACTCTTATTTTTTAGCACTGTACCCCTGCTTCACGAAATAAAAAGTTATGTAAATAAATGTAAAATAACAAATTTGCTTCATTTTTAACCCCATTTTTCGTATTTATGCCTTTTGTTGGTCAGCTATTCACAGCCATCTGCATCATATGACACTGATTTAAGCGATCATGTAACTGGAAGCAATTTCATTTTTGAATGCAAGAGGGCGCTGCACAATGTGGTACCCCGGGGTACAACGGTACCCCGGGGTATGGCGTGGTGCATCATTTCCCCAAGTAACTAAAATTAAGCGAAATCTAAACTTGAATCATACTAATAATCCTTAACTCATTAATCCACTTAATCCATTATCCTAATCATAATTCTACATTTGAAAATCTTGATCTGCTACTAGATATCGTGGAGAAAAGACCAAATGACAAGTTATTCTACTTTCCTTACATGCAATCGACCAATCAATGTAGGTGTGGCAGCACTGTTAAATGCAAACTTTGCACTTTGGCCCACAGAATGCAACAAACAACACTCCACAATCGTGCAACGACATAAACCTCAAAATTGTTTTATTTGTGTACCCTGGTCCACATTTACATAACAACGCATCTTAAATAGTACCGTGTGGTTTACCAACAAGCAGACAATGTTCAAACTTCAAACATTTCCGGCAATCGCAGGAAATGATCCTCTCCTCTAGTTTTCTTGTTTGTCTCTTGAAATCGGAACGACAGTTGTGTGAACCCGGCAACGCACTGTCAGATGTCAGAACATGTCTCGTCCTTGCTTCATCGCGATCTTCACGTTCTCCTTTGTTGTCTGATCGACATGAGGACAAAGGTGACACCAGGGACGACAAGTTTTTAAGAATACCAAGAAGCGATTCCAACAAAACAGGACACCGACAAGTAAATATCAAGATCACGTTGGAGGTTTAACGATCACGTTAATGCATTGCCCAGTCCTAACGCATTTGCAAGGTGGTATTTGTCAAATTATGATACTTTGACTTTTTGAAGATCTATCTGATGGGACAGACTCAGGAGAGGGGTAGTTTCAAGGTTAAAAGCATCGTTTAAAAATGTTACCAGTTTAAAAAATTTGAGCTACGTGATTGTTCATGCTACTAGTGTCTCAGATCAGGGACCTATTACATGAAACTTGAACCAATTTCTCTGGTTATGTATGAAAACTCTGGTAAGCATGATTTCACCATTCATTTTACCATAGGAAAAAAAAACCTCCGATTAAAATAGTTTCTCTCTGATTAAACTTTATGCAACGTACCCAAGGACTATAAATTAAGCCATTAAAAAATTACAATTCGGAATGATCATTAAGTGCTTTTAACCCATTCAATACTAGGACCACATATTTGTGGTTTGCCTTTTTATCTTGGAATGTGGCTGTATTTACCCTATCTCATGAATATGCTAAAGTAGAGAAAAATATCACCTATTCAATGAACTAAGTGCTACAATATCATTATGAATATTCATTTTGTTATGAATTTTTTAATGAGATTTAACTAGAATATTCATAAACTTATCAAATTGGCAACGGCTGTTGGTATGATGAGGCTTCGGGTTGTTCCACTTTGTTAGTGGGTGATATATTGAACTAATTGAGAAACAGACATGTTTTTCTTTTTTATGTCATTTAAAAGTGAAAGTTATTCAATCAAACATTATTTTTAGTCTCAAATTTCACAAAAAACTAAGATTTTAACAAATTCACCAATAATAATTAATTAATTAGGGGAATGTTTGACACATCATGTTACCCTTTATATATAATTGACTATTCCAGTATGTTGCCGATTTGATGAGAAAGCAAATTTGTAGTGATTATTTTACTCTGGACAGGCTCTAGTATTAAATCAATGAGCGAGCATGCCAATTTTCATCCATAGACTTCAGTGTTGGGGAATTGTCCCAGGACATAAATTCATGTGCCAATATTTATCTGTACATATTTTACAAGTGACAGCATAACTGTTTCGAGACAGTTTTGTGTTCTATAGTATTTATTCAACCACTATCATGTAGGTCAGATGTCAAAGTTTGACAATTTTAAAAAGGGCCTTCCACGGTGGTACAAAATGTCTTTAAGGTGACATTAAAATCAAGTCAATGTGACATGTACCTGTACCCCAAAACTGTTAAAAGGCATTTAAAAGCAGTTTACTTCACAGGCTGTGTTTTTATTATTGTGAACGTGACTAGAAATGTAGCTAGAGTGGGAAAGAACAGGGATCAATCGCCCAGTCAACAACTATTCACAGCTCCCTAGTGCTTCAAGAAATTACCCATTGTTAGCTTTCCAGGAAGTTTTCAAGAACTTTCTCAAGGACAAACATGTTTTCATTCCCACACAAAAATCTTGATTTTATTCTAAAAAATCCCAAAAACTTCAAGGCTAATGATTTATCCAAGACCATACAATAAACTGCAGAAGAGACAAATATTTCTGTTGATGCATGGATGCATTTGTTTACTGATTTATCACTCTCAACATCTTACAAACTTTTTCAGTTTCTCCAATGATCTACATGTACATTATTGGGTTTAGATCGCAGTGGAGAAACAACACCACACGATAACAATGCTCTAGCTTTTTCAATTTACAAAGTTACAAAAGAAACACATAATTTTGTACATAATTACAAAATGTACTGTGTTGAATCATTATTTTTTTTTCTATTAACCCATTGGAGACCAAGAATACAATATCTTGGGCTGGGATGTATGGAGAATGTGTGTTATGTCGAAATCAAGTCTCTAACTGGTTACAGAAAAATAGCCATAAACACTACAACCACTTGTCAACCATAACATTAACAATGTCTGAATGTAACCTTCATACATGTACATGATGTCAAATTTATGTCTTCAACAAATATCTGTTTTGTAATTTTATTTTAACCTAGTAAGTCAACTTTATGATGTGCACGTAAGCATCCAAATACGTCACTAAAGAATTCCTTGCTCAAAGTTTGTTGTTGCATGCATACATTCAGAACATTTTGTGCATGCACCTGGCACAAACAAAAGCATCAATACTGAACATTTCTGACAGTTGTGGTATCAGAGACGAAAACCAATCGTGCGACTCAGGCAGAATTTCGACAAGCATGCAAGCTTTTACGAGCATAAAGCGAATTGTGCTAACGATGGTATTGACCGCGCCTGTTAGGCTAACAGCGACAGCTGTTCTAACGATGCACAATTTTTGTGCAAACACAGTGTACCATTAGCACGCAATAGACTTGGGACTTCTCTATACACTGAAATACTCAATTTTGATATGATAGTATGCTTACTTTACAGTGCTTGCTATTATGAACATATACTGCATATTTCATTATACATGTATTCATATTAAAATGACACAATCATGGAACAATAAATGAGGCTGGAATGTTCTGAGGACTGAGTACAAGTTCACATGAATTTTGCCAATGAAAAACACTCCAGTCTAAATTTTAAACTGTATATATTTCTGTGACTTTTGTAGTTTCTTTTTTACACTAATTTCTGTGGTAAAATTGTAACTTGTAATTGGAATCAATGATGGATGAGCAGGAATTAAATGAACCACAAATCAATGCCAGTGAAGGATTATTGATATTAAGTTGAATCATAAATTTTACATCATGCTCTTCGCTACTTCCTCAAATGAGCTAAAAATGGTTATTGTGATAAAATTCTTTGATCATCCCTTTTTGTTTCAATTTATTGAAATATGCTAGCCATACTACATGAATTTCAGAGAAAACAGAAATAAATAACATCAATTGACGAACATGGAGTTCATTTTCTTACCTACAATACCTGAGATATTAAATTTATAACCTTTAAGGCATATTGTTCATGTAAATGTTCTAGAGTCTGGCTTTCTGCTGAACCAAACATTATCAATCTAACAGTAAATTCAGTTCAAATATTTGAAACGAAGATATGTCAGGATCAGGAAAGCAATCAAAATTGCATTTTTCATCAATCTACCCAATAATATTGGGGCTCCGTGAAAAACACCAACAGAAAGAAAACATTGTTTGAATGTCATTTGTCATGTGATCACAAATCCTGCAGAGAATATGCAAAATGAGATGAGTTATTTCATGAACTTTAAACAGAGAGAAAATGCCAACAACTTGATATTGATATTGTCTGCGGTTAAGGACCTTGACGAGTGTCATCCAAACAGAACACACAAATAATTCATGGAGCCATCAGGGGAGCATCAATTGCCCAGGATATTAATTTTGCTGGCTTGGCTGTTAGAATCCTATATCAATGATTAAAGGGACCGTAAAGTCGCAAGTCGTGGGCGTTTGGACCTGGCCCGACTCGGGTAATATTCGGGAATGCCCGTATACTATCGGAAAACGGGCGCGCACGAATTGTGTGCAATTCCCCATGCAGCACGTATTCACCCGAAGAAAGGCGAACTAAGCCCAACTGACCCTCATCGGCATTTCTGTTCGCAGCTCCACGATTGAACTCCACTGAACTCTACACTACATAGCATAGAGTTCAGTGTTACACACTGCCTTGCAATAGGGGCAAGCGTAAGGTAAATAAACGTACATGGATTACGAGCGGCGCGTCCCTTTAACTAGAGTGAGAGTGAGAGAGTGACAGACTGACACACAGACAGACAGACAGACAGATACACAGACATTGCTAGCCAGCCTTGGTGTTGCTCTTGACCACTCCATTTCATCCCAGGCACCCGGTTTACCATTGACCTGGGTGACCATACCTGGTCAGTGACCCCGCCATGGGGAGATGCCCCATGGGGAGGGAGACTGAGGGTCAATGTCTGCGTGGGATACATAATACACCTATGATTAAGAACATAAGAATGATATTGTTGTACTCTCTTTCAGGATTTATGAGAAATGTCTACCAATGCTTGATAACTACACATGAAACTAAACTACAATACAGATGTTTTCCTAGATTAGTGTCATGTCAATAGATTTTTACTTCATAACCAGTGTTGATGTAGGAGTGAGGGTAGGGGTAGGCAGGATAAAATGCTCCAGACTGGTGGAGGAGTTTCACACCTCTCCTTTTTCTCAGGCAGAACCTCCTGCTTTTGTATAGAAATGTCAACATCGCAAAAACCTGACGACATTTTTTTATATTATCTGTGTGTTTTGGGGTGGTTTTTTTTTTGCTTGTTTGTTTGGATTTTAATTTATTTATTTATTTATTTTTTTGGGGGGGGGGGTTCCCATTCCTCCTTTTGAATTACCGTGTGGTGAGGTTTCATCCAACTCCTGTTGATAACAAATGTGTGAAGTACTAGGTGCTGTGAATAAACTAGTATTCTTTCCATAGACATGTTTCCTTTATATTGACATGATTACACCACCCTCCACAAAGTCTGTCTAGTCCACATTCTAAGAAATTTCTCTCTCACTTTCATGACAATGACACTACAATTTTGACTCAAACATTTGTAGGTCAACCAAGAAGTGAAGAATGAACCATACATTATTTCTTTTCATAAACTATTTTACAGCTTCATTCAGGATGTTTTTCAGGCAGTCATTTTATCCAGTCCTTCACGGCTCTGACAATGTTTGTTTACTTTCTAACCAATCCTATTGTCTGGCTAATATCTAGATGAATATATGAAGTACCACCAGTCCATTGTTTTGACTGGACGTGCAAAGCCAGTCCCGACTGTGGTAGACTTGTGTAGACATGCTTCAGCTCCATTATCAAGGTTGTGGTTTTGTTTTCAAGTAAAGTTTCAATCCCTGTAGAGTTTTACAAATCTGGCCATCTAACCTTATTTGATAATCTGATTTCCGGTATACTGATATTTAATGGTAACTATCAGAAGACAACATTTATATTGTTTACTAGAAAAATTGTTATGAGATCTGAAGGTTTATGGATGGCGAGATGAAGAAAAGTATCTGTACAATCTAAACCCGTTGGAGATTAAGAACGGGATATCTTGGGCTGGGGTCTATTGCTACGTGTTACATGTACACTGAAAACAAATCATCTCCAACAGGTTAACTTAACATTTAAAAACTTTGTGTTGACAGTGATTGTCACAGTAATGAAATATTGTCAAAACTACGTATGAACACGCATGAAAAATGTTTCACTCTATTCTTTCATTTACTCGTTCATTCATTAAATAAGTGACATAGTCGCAGTATATTATTTGGTATACTCTGGAGTACCACTGATATCTAATGATTTTTTGGTGGGCGCAGGGGACTTTAAAGGCATCGTATCACACTGTTTTCAGTTTAAAAAATCTGAGCTGCATGATTCCCCATGCTACCAGTGTCTCTGACATGGTCTAAAAATGAAGCCCTGAAAAAATTACAGTTTAAAATGATCATTAAGTGCTTTACAAAAGTAAAAATCATTGAGAGACCATTCCAGCTTTCCCCCATAGACTGCTGTGTTGCAGAATTTCCTATCGCCCGATAGGAAATTAATGTGCCAATTTGTATCCGCACATATTGTACTAGTGACAGCATAACTGTCCAAACTTTTGTGTTCAAGGGTGTTTATTTGTCCATTCAAACACTGTCAGATATGTCAGGTAGCAAAGTTCAACAATTTTTTTAACTGGTCTTCCACAGTGTTATATAGTGTCTTTAAATTGAACATAACTGGTTTTAGCATTAACTACAAACTTGTTAGTACTGAAAAGATTTAAACTGTGAAACCCCCTCAGCTAAACACTTGAAGAATTTGTAAATAAGCATATGAACACAGAACTTACTTCCAGTCAATCCTCATGCAGAAATAACATCTGACAACCTTTCAATCACCCATTAGCTGTGTTTTGAATATTCATTACAACAGCAAAGAAAAACAAACCAGTCATCAAAGTAGTAATCCAAGCAAAACTTTGGAGGACATCATGACAAACATTGAGAACTCAATACCACCTCTAGGTCCTAAACAAATAACCACTGACTATCGCATGATTTACATATTTAACCCTATTGTTACCACCCACAGAAGATCACATGCAAAGTATATGAAGTCTTGTTTCACTGATACTGGGGAGGTTAAGGGCATAGATGCTTCAGTCAAAATATAAGCCACATGTAGTTAAATTTATTGGGTGGCTAAGGCCATAAAATATGGCTGGATTAGAAAACATGGTGAGATAACGTACCATTTACAAGGGATACGATTACAAGATTGTCTTTCAGTGCATTTCAATGCATTCTCGCCTCTTGATGAAACCCCATATACCGGTGAATGATGTCTGCACACTGCCAAATGATGAGCATGTACATGCACGATTTAATGTATGTTATTGGATCACATTTAGCGCTGTACTGAATAAAATAACCTTAGTAATATTATTACCTGCACCTTAGTTTTAGTGTATTCAAGAGGTTTACACTACAGCTGACATCTTTAGAGAGTCTTTCGTTAACTTTATAGGATGACATATTTTATTTTCAATAAAAACTGACTCATGAAAACCATGAAACACAATGGACATACTGTGTAAAACTGGGTTCCCAGAGGAAACATAACTAGGCTAAAAGCCTACATCTGACATTTCAATTTCATATTGTCACTTTCATTCAAAGAGGAAAAAAAAAGAAAAACAATGATCGCTCTGAAGTGAAAATGGACAAACAAATCTTGTTAGGTCTCAAGATCTGCTCATGTTCTATTGTTGCATAGTTAATGATTTCTTTTTAAGTGATCTGGTAGCACAAATATATGATGAGTACTTACTTTACAATGTAGGTCACCCCTCCCTACCAAAACCGTGTCCCCCCCCCCCATAAAAAGGGAAAATAAATTATCGTGGATGAATATTTTTTCATTTTACACTGTCAACCTCATAGAAACCATCGTGTACACCAGTATAAAATATACACAACAACCAGTGTTGCGATGACAGAAAAACCGGTGAAGATGTCTTCACATTTGTTTTATTTTGTTTTCGAGCCCACATCTTCAGTAGATGAAGAAGTAGGTCGGGTTTAAATGAAACACGGCACCGACACCACACACATATCTATTTCTTTATCGCCAGTTATCACAAATGTCATCTGGTCATCTTTTATCGTCCTGTCCCGCATCCCAAACAACAGATTACTTCTCCCGTATGCCATACGTAGCCCCTGATAAACCCCGCTTTCCTTTGTAGGCGAGTTGGTGGGCGTCGCTACAGCATCTTCGGTTACTGCGAGCCATCGGACCATGTAAAGGTCCTCATTAAAACTTGATGCTTGTACTAATCCATTACATTACAGGTAACATTCTTGATATTGACAGGAAAGGAATTCACGTCAAATTGTATCGGAATATAGGAAAACAGGGGCCTGCTTTCATAAAGCTGTTGTAAGTTACGCATGACTTACGAACAACTGGTGATCAGTTCTTGTTCCTAAATTTAAATGATTAAGAATGGACTAGTGTAACACCCAAGAACACGTTCCAGTCATTCGTAAAGTATGCGTAACTTACGAACAGCTTTATGAAACAGGCGCCCAGGTCTAACATTATCATATCACATACTTGTCAACCCTAAAACTTAAGAACAGGGGACACAGTGGGGTGAAAATATAGACATCCTTGAATCTTCTATGCATTACTGTCTACAGATAAATATTTTCAAACATATGGATAAATGTCTGCTTACACAAGTATCGTAGTCATAAGAGTGTCCTTTCTTCTGCACATGCACTACACATGCGTAAATTGAAACTCCAAACTGGCTTATTGGTCAGAACTTAGGAATCAAATGGACCTACATGAATCAAGTTACTTTTGGTTTCCATGGTTAGACATACATGTAGGACTGTACCTGGTTGTTTACGTGAATATAGAATTCAGGTGTACAGGAGAAACCCAATAAATATGAAAAATTTATACTAAAATGACTGATTAATCAATTGACTGGATGAAAGGCAACAATTGTAGCTATACTTTTCATAATTTTAAAAGCAATTAATAACAATATTCAGTATTTTCCTTTGATGTACGAGCTCTAATGCTGTTATTGACGAGGGAACTTTTAATGAATCATCCCATACATGATTAGTAGAGAGGAACATATTCTCTCATTGATATCCACCTCAACACAATCCATTGCAGGAACAATGTGATCAAAAGTTTGTTGACCTAGTAAAACCCACACAGTCAAGCAAACACTACACAACACTGCCAGCAACATGTGTCTGTGTAGTCTGGCTTCCAGACATTATTCATGTGTCACTGTGTGAGAAAGTGAATACCTGCTAATCAAGATATAGTACGTGAGAAACCTATACCAGTGAAGTTGGCTGTGACAAAGCAGCTTCTGCTAAGGTACATGTATGTAAGAAGTAGTGGGTACACTCTACCCAGTACAGCACTCAGACTGTCTGAAATCAAGACTAGCAGTGTCCATTATTTTCCTGCTAGCTTTTTGGTGGTTACTCTGCTGGTCTAGTCATATCTTAGTCAAAACAAACAAGTTTGTTATCATGGGCCATTACCAAGAAATACATGACTTATATTTAAATGAGTTTTAAGTACATTTCATCAAGGTTTAGTTATCAACAAGAATGTTATGGAAACAATCTTTTCCTTGGGTTTGAAATACTATAATGTGGACAGTAAGCAACTGACAGATCTCACATCCAGTCACGTGGTCTCACTCAATCTTGAAACTTCTATGTCACGTTTTTGGTCTCAGGATTTGAGGTCTTTCCTAGTAACGTAACTGATTTTCGATGTCCATACATACATGCAGCACATTCAACTGTAAAATTTGGCAAAATGTCATGGGTTGGCCACCGGTATAACCACTGCACCATGTATGTTTTTGTTATTTTCACACTAATCAGCAGTCATCATATCCCTAGTGGTTGAATATCTGTAGACAGTACATTAATCCTTTGAGTGCTAATGTTGCATCTTTGCACAGTCGTACATACAATTAAACTGAACAATCGTAGAAATTATTTTTTCCCTACGCCTTTGTACAAGAGACACTAAAAAATAGCTAGTGTGCTTGAGTAACATCTATTACGTACAGGGAATGAGCTTTTTAGGAGGGGAGGGAAGGAGTGGTAATATTTCGTTAAGCTCTTTTTGAATATTCATACTGTTCATAAGTTCAGCCAAGTGCCTGAAACAACATTTAGTAGAGCGATGGATTTATGCACTCTGGATCACGACAACTCTAGACAATTTAATTTTCCATACATGTTTGTGCCCCTCAGCTAAGGGTCCGGCTAAATGTCACGCCTGTATCAATACACACACCGCCATCACCGAACACACGCACGTCGACGCCCCCGAAGTGGAACAACAGCCCATCGTACGTTGTAATTCTATACCCACTTGTCTTATGGATTCTTATCAGATGTAATCGCACAAATCAGACGTATGTAAGTCTCCAGGTATGTGATTGTACCTCAAACCTTAACATTCAGATCCATCTGTAATATATGGCCTTTACACTTGGCAATTAACCCTCTCACTACCACATTCAGAAAATCACGTGCAATGTCTATGGAGTTTTGTTGCAATGGTACTGAAAGGTGCTTATCACCCTAATGAGCAGAGATGTCAATCAATTTTTTTGGGGGGGGTTAAAAAGGGTCACAAATTTTCGGCACGCTCTGCGCACCAAACTACAATATAGAATTTCAAAAAATTAAAAATTGTGTTTATATTTAGTCATATTTTTCTGTTTTTTAAGTTTAA
>JZLH01S0432214.1:60354-72893 GCA_001188425.1 Eucidaris tribuloides
AAAGAGAGAGATAATTCAGGTGTACAGGAGCAGACCCAATAAATATGAGATTATTTAATACTAAAATGACTGTATTAAGTTAATAAACTTTGGATGAAAGGCATGCCATACTTTCTTCATAATTTTAAAAAGCATTTAATAACATATTCAGCATTTTCTTTTGATGTACGAGCTCTAGGATGCCTGTTATTGATGAGGGAACTTTTAATGAATCATCCCACACATGATTAGTAGAGTGGATAATATCTCTCTCATTATATCCACCTCAACACAATCCATTGCATGGAACAATGTGTGATGAATAAGATTTGTTGAGCCTTAGTAAAAAGCCCACCACTGGCTTCCAGACATTTTTCCAATGTGTCAATGCTGTAGAAAGTGATACCTGCTCATGTCAAGATATAGTAGCGTGCAAGAAAGCCTATGCCAGTGAGGTTGGTTGTGACCAAAGCAAGCTTCTGCTAAGGTACATGTAAAGAAAGTAGTGCGGTACACTCTTGCCAGTACAGCACACAGCCGAGTCAGGTCTAAACCACTGCTCTGAAATCAAGACTAGCGGTGTCCATACTTTCCTGCTAGGTTTTCTGGTTACTCTGCTGGCTCTAGTGCATATTTTATTCAAAACAAACAATTTGTTATCATAGGGCCATTTACATAAATACATGACTTATATTAAATGAGTTTAAGTACATTTCATCAAGGTTTAGCTTATCAACAAGAATGTTTATGGAACAATTGTTTCCTTGCGGTTTGAAATACTGAAATGCTGGACAGTAAGCAACTGACAGATCTTGACGACTCCAGTATGTGCGTTCTGCGCTCAATCTTGAAACTTGTCTGTCACGATTTTTGGTATCTAGCGATTGCATGTCTTAAAGCGCAAGGTTCACGCTACATGTAGTCTGCAGGCACAGACTCGTATTTTGGCCACTCACAATTTCACAGTGCCTTGCGCCAAGACTAATCTTGTTGACATAGCGCACGTGCCACATAGTCTGGCAGGCACAGACTTACTTTGGCACTTAACAATTTCACAGTGCTTGCGCCAAGACTAATCTTGTTGAACTAGGGCAAACGTGCACCTTGTACGGAACAAGCTATAACACAGCGGTCTATGGAAAAGTAGTCTGCAGCCACAGAATGTTCAGACCCTTGAGTTTGCGTAGCGACGACGGACAAGGGTTTATGCCTGTAAACTAGGTTCACCCTGACAATTAAGTTGCTTGTTAATAAAAGCGAACAATAGGGAGAAACATATTAATGAAGTTGGGGCGAAGAATTCCACCAAAGAATAACACAGTGAATAAATTCCAATAAAAGTGCCGTTTTCTAAATAAAATTGAAAATGATTTTACCTGTCTTTCAATATTCATTATTATCATTACATGACATATGGAAGCTGCTGCAGCATGTGACGTCACAATTTAAAAAACTTTGAAACCACATAACTCTG
Organism: Eucidaris tribuloides; assembly: GCA_001188425.1. Lineage (NCBI taxonomy): Eukaryota > Metazoa > Echinodermata > Echinoidea > Cidaroida > Cidaridae > Eucidaris > Eucidaris tribuloides. Next base: position 61,808 of record JZLH01S0432214.1, read on the forward strand.
TAATTCCTTTGGTGGATTTTCCGTCAAAACTTTCATTAACATATTTTCTCAATGTTTCTGCTTTTTATTAAAACCAACTTGATGTACAGGGTGAACCTTGCCTTTTTAGTTACGCGTAACTGATTTCGATGTCCATACATACATGCAGCACACATTCAACTGTGAAATTTGCTGAAAAGTCACGGTTGGCCATCGGTATAACTACTGCCACCACGTATATTTTGTTATTTTCACAGCTAATCAGTCATCATTATCCCTAGTGGTTGAATATCTGTAGACAGCTAGCATATAACGCCTTTGAGTGGGCTAATGTTCATCATTGCTCAACAATCTATACATACATTTAAACTGAACAATCGTAGAAGTTATTTTTCTCCTTCGCCTTTGGTACAGAGGACTAAAAAATAGCTAGTGTGGCTTGAAGTAACATCTAAATGGGAATGGGCTTTTTAGGAGGGGGCACCCCCCCCCCTGTGAGAGAGTGCGTAATATTTCGTTCAGCTTTTTTGATATTCACGTGCCTGAAACACATAAGTAGAGCGATGGATTTATTGCCACTCTGGAGCACGAAACTCTAAAACAATTTAATTTTCCATAACATGTTTTGCCCCATCTTACGCTAAGCTAGGGTCACGGCTAAATGCACGCACTGTACTCAAATACCACACACCGCCATCACCGAACAACGCACGTCGACGCCGCGAAAGTGGACAACAGCGGCCATCGTGACGTTGAATTCTATACCACTTGTCTTATGGATTCTTATCAGATGTAAATCGCCAATCAGACGTATGTAAGTCTCCAGTATGTGATTGTACCTTAAGCCTTAACATTCAGCATCGATCTGTAATACATGGCCTTTACACCTTGGGCAATTAACCCTCTCACTCCCACACTCAGAAAATCACATGGCATTGTCTTGAGTTTGTTGCAAGATGGGTACTGAAAGGTCTTAATCACCCTACTGAGCACAGATGTCAATCAATTTTTCAGGGGGGGGGGGGGCTTAAAAAAGGGTCACAAATTTCGATGAGCTTGCGCGCCAAAACTACAGATACAGAATTTCGGAAAATTAAAAATTGTGTTTATATTTAGTCATATTTTCTGTTTTTTAAGTTAACTGGTTTTGTAGTCGTCTTGCATTGTTTTTACACATATATCCAATGAATGTATTACAAATTTTTTAAGTTGTCAAAATCATTGGGGGGAGGCAAATCAATATAATTCAACTCTCCCCCAGTATTTTCGCTAAGGTGGTAGATGTAACTAACTGCCCGCCTTCACCCCGCTCCCCCCCCCCCCCCCCGCCGATCGACACTCCCCGCTATTGGGACTAAATTCCAGTACCATTTATCATCACATGTATATCAGAAATATTGACTCAAAATGTCTTTAGAATCATATTTTTTTTGTGTAATTATAAATTTCTGATATTCGACGCTGTACATGTGACAGATTAACTTATTTTTTTCTTTTCTTTCCTTCCCCATTAATCCTTGGTAATATGAAGAAACGAAAAATACACAGGATAAAGTGTAGCCTGTGGAATCGAGGTCCAAGTACTGGCATTGACTAATTCTGCCCCTTCATCTCAAACATAAATTCATGAATCCTAAAGGAAAATCATATCCCATTAATATTATTGTAGTTAAAAAGTGAACAACTGATCTTCAAAGTATTGATAAACTTTTAGGGTATGCTTTGTTTTAGCATTTCCTAACCCAAAGATTCACTGAAAATAATGAATTTTTAAGAACTATAAATAGTATTTATTGCATTGATACACATCTGATAATGCCAATAATCCTCATTACATTAGAGATGTGTATAATTTTTTCAAAGTCACGCAGTTGTTACAGATAACAGAAATAATGACTAGTCTATAAGTAGATAATAATTGAAACTACACACACACACGACACACATGCACAACACACACACATCCTTAAGTTCTAAGCAGGAAAACATTACATAAAATACAATTTTGTTTTCAATTTCATAAGTGCAGCCAGGGAAATGCGAATAACAATTTAGCCATGCCCATGCGAAAACTGATCACAGTGTAAAACACACAGAAATCATCGCGCAGGGATAAATGTCTGTATATTGCGGCAGCAAAACAAAGGTAATCATAACCACCAACCAAACACACACACATATCAAACCAGCCACTATCTCTAACCTTGTAAAGCCTGTGAATTTTCCGCCACTGTATTACATAGGACTGGATATCCCGCAGGGCACTCGAGTGACGTAGATATTCAGATTGATTTCTTTTTGGCGCATAACTTTGGTGTACTACAGTTTTGTCTGCCCTATTTCTCGCACCATTATACAATACACTTTCATCAACATGCCGCGCACAATGTCATAATCATTGTTACAAAGATTTTACAAATATATTAGCTCTGCCTGGATCATTGAAAAGCTGACAATTTTGTTCTAATGTTTGTTTATTTCATTTATTTATTCATTTTATTGATTAAATAATTTATTCAATCTATTGAGAAAGGCAACTGTATGTCAGTACTGCCCATAACCTTTACAAAGTTACTGAGTTATTTCACACAGCTTGCAAATCTCGCAAGTTTCAGGCAGAGCAATTTTCTCGTTCTGATTCATATTAACTAAACTGAAAATTAATGAAGTGCCTGGTAGCACCGCTCCTGTATAACCACTGTATGCCGCGTTTACCTATGTGCCGGGCGGCGCACGGCAACCACGTTTCAGAATCACCGTGGACAAACGGTCGGATGAGACGTGAGACCACGCGGAAAGAACCCGCTTACGGATCACCTCCAAGTGCTGCTTACGGCATATAAACGTACAGTTCGAGTTTTATGCGTTCCCTCGTTTTCCTACGCGCCTACTAGGTTTTCTCAATCCTCACCAGTGCACTACCGTGGCAAGATTTTTTGACAGTTAAAAAGCTGGACGCGGCATTGCCACGGCAACACGGACTGTTACTTTGGCAGCCCGTCCTCCCGGCGTGGTCTCACGTCCATCCGTTGTCCACGGTGGCCTGAAACGTGGTTGCCGTGGCCCGTGCCGGAAAACATAAGTGTAAACAGCCTTAATAAGTAATTACAAATAAATGAAGACTGAAAGAATAACTGGTGTTTACAGGGAGAATTTGAATAACAATCTCTCAAATGAAAAAGAAAGCTTACAATCAATTATATTCAAATTCCTTATAAAATTAAACAAATAAAAAGAAATAATGAAAATGTGCACATATCGAACCAACTCTGGAAATACAAATGTAAAACAACACAATACAACAAACACATAACTAATCAATTCTGAAAACACAAAAGTAAAACAACACAATACAACGAACACATAACTATCAACTCTGGAAACACAAAAGTAAAACAACACAATACAACAAATGAAATACAAAAGATTTAAATCAAAAACAAAATGACATACATACAATACTTAACATCAAAATGTATCTCAATATCTTACCTGTGAGCAAAAGGAGATTTCACTGAACTTTTTGGTGAGCATGAAGGACTTCTTATCCAGACTGATCAGAGTTAGCATACTTTTGCCGATCTGAAACACCATGGTCCGATTGTGCGAATTCTCTTTGGACGTCAGTAACTTTGTGTAGGTGTCCATCCGCGGCAACGTCCCAAACTGCCGCCCCGTTGTTGCAGTTTCGTTAAGATTTTGTGCGACGTTGATCTGAACATCGTCAGACATGTCTTTGGGATCAGAGTTCCTTCTAGGGTTAGAATCATTGGAATTGTTATTTTGCAAGTTTTTAAAAGAGGACAGCGATTCAGAACTCGTGACCGAATCGTCGTCCTCGGAGAGCGTATCCAGCGAGTGGGAATGGTAAGAGACCGTGGGGGCGCCATCCGATGCTGACCTGGCCCGGTCCTCGGACGAAAAGTGGCGTTTGCGACCGTCAAGCCGCTTGCGCTGTATGGACAACTCGTGTTCTCTGAATTTTGCGATGGACTCGTCGATGAAGGTGGGTGGCGCCCGTTTGTGACTGACAGATATGCGTCCGCAATACATGACTTCAAACATGGTGGAGTTGGTCTCTTTCAGGCTCTCCAAGGCCTCCGTGCCGTCCACCCCTCCCGCCTGCATGGACTGTGGCATGTTTTCCTTGTCCGACTCACGAATACAGGTTACGATCCCTTGAACCTGAAGAGGAGATAAATAAGAGGAGACAGTGAAAATGAGGAGCTGTCAGATGATATTGGAAACTGCATCTTTTCAGAAACTCAGCTGAAATGGAGCATCCGATAGGTCTATTATTCATAATACTTGTACATACTACCAATTATGCTCCCATCTTTTCAGGAAAGCATGCTCTACAGCTCTCTTCTGCAGAATAGCTTGGTTAATCAATATATAGGATGGCACAGAATAGATCAAAGTGGTAGATGTAGCTTACTTTTGTTATTTTTATTTTTTAAAGAGACCAAACATCCTCTATTCTTCTCCCCCAATATAGGGTGATTGGACCTTTAACAAACACTTTTTATGACAAGGTTATAGTAGGCTCTGTTATCAATTTACAGGACCACAGAGATCAAAGGTAACCAACAGACTTAATCAGAGTACTGGATCCCAACACCAAGCCTTATCAAACTGTTATCAATATACAGTTCAAACTAGGTCAGATATGGGTGGGTTACACTGCTAGCTCAAGAAACAATAGTACATGAAGTGAACAAAAAAGAGTGGGGATATGGGGCAGGGGAGAGGAGAGGAGGGGAGGGGAGGGGGCGTTATTTTGTGGGTGTAAAGTGATGACAACGTTACTTGGGCTAATTACAAGATTTTTTTTTTTCTGAATGCTACACTGTCTCTGCTGACTATCAGAGTTTTTACTGGGATGGGGGTTCTTAGAAATTTGTGGAAGAATGTACCCCTATCCCCAAGTACCCCTTCCTTGTCTATGTCCCAGAAAATATGCATATCTCATTTATCTGTCATATGATATCTGTAATGCATTCCATTTAGTATACAGGCCTTGTTGAGATCAATGCTACAGTAACTCCAGCATAAGCGCAGATCACTTAACAGATCTACAATACTGTTGCAAGGTTGCCTATTCAGTTATGAAATGAAGATCAGTTTCAGCACAATTTTTGTACGGCTATGCAATATTATTTTCCTTTCAGTTTGACACCCCATAAACCTATAAAATTTGCCTAAACCAAGATACATATCAATTTTATCTTATGATGGTTGTTAATCTGAATGGTTTGTCTATGAATTAAGGATGAATTTGCAAACTTATATCATGACTAGAAAACGCAATTGAGCGTAGCGCTCATCCGGCATCTCGCGAACATCATATATCCTCGAAATTTCATGTGGTACAATTTATACTGGTCAAAAATAAAATTTGATGGTCCCGGAAGGAACATGGAATATAAAAAAATTAGAGATGAGAAAAATTATAGTTTCAGCCCGAGAGGGACATGAAAAAAATTTAGCATAATTAATGAATTTCGAAATTTTGTGTACAAGTTTGAAGCCCCCACCTAGCCCTAATCATATAAAAAAATCAGAATGAAAATTGGTCAAGAAATGACCGGAGAAGCAATTTCTGTTATTTTTGAATAAATCTGCCATTAAATTACCATAATTAATTAATGGAGCAACAGTTAAAAATTCTGGTAGAAGTTTATGTGTAACGAGGCTTAAGCTCTAACCAGGATAAGCAAACTAGATCAAGAATGGTTGAGAAATGAATGACCGAAGAAGGCATTTTTTGCTGATTTTATTTGTGTGATTTTGAATAACTATTCAATAATTAATTAATTGGATTAATTATACAACAATTTTGTGTAGAATTCTTGAAGCCCCACCTAGCCTATCAGATCAAACAAACAGAATGAAAAATCGGTCACGAAATGTGAGAGAAGAAGCAATTTTTGTATTTTGGAATATAATTTTGCATAATATTACCATAATTAATTAATGGGAGTATATTTTCAAATTCTGTGTAAGAAGTTTAATGTGGCATACTCAGCGCCTACCAATAAAGTAATCACAATTAAACTTGTTGAAAATGAAGGAGAAGAAGCATTTTTTGTGATTTCGCAAAAATTTGCATAAATTTTGCATAATTAATTTAAATTCTTGCATTAATTGATTAATTTTCCAAAATTTTGCTGCAGGAAGTTCTTAGCCCCACCTTAGCCCATATCAGATCAAACCAAACAGAATGAAAATCGGCAAGAAATGTGGGAAAAGAAGCCAATTTTTTGTTATTTGGGGATAAATTTGCATAAATTACCATAATACATCATATGGAGGTATAATTTCAAATTCTGTGTAGAAGTTTAATTGTGCATAAACTCAGCCCTTACCAAATAAAGCAATCAAAATCTAAATCGGTTGCAGAAATGAAGGAGAAGAAGCCATATTTTTTTGTGATTCGAATATAAATTTGCCATAAATTAAAAAAATATACATGAATTTCACGATTCATGTGTAGAAGTTTTAAATCCCCCCACCTAGCCTATCATATGAAAAACAATCAGAATCAAAATCGGTTGAGAAATGACGCGAAGAGAGAAGCATTTTTCAAAATGTGGACGGACCGGACGGACGTACGGACAGCTGGCGCCACGCCATGGCTAAGCTCATCGGGCCTTCGGGCCGGATGAGCTAGAAAATTGTCTAATTCAACCATGAAGATTTGACTTTTTAAAACATATATTTCATCGCATGGCCGGCAAAAGGGCCTAGCCCCTAGCATATGTTCCCAGCAGAAGGGTCTTAACAGAAAAATTTCTCTAGTTTGAGAAATATTGCTTTACTTGACATTTTCACTGACAGACTGATAGAAGGATCTAAAAATAATACACAACTTTGATTTCATGTGAAAAATTGATGTTTTTTACGTTGGAGGCAATTTAGCGTTGACACCCTTCTGCTGGGAACATATGCTAGGGTCCTTCTGCCGGACAGACGACGATTTGTTCAGCATGGTGATCATGCCATGTATTATGAAATGAAAGGTGAACTTTTCCAGGTCATTTCTGCTGGTGTAGCCTGCTCATCCCCCTCCCCCTACCCCCACCCCTTCCTGCAAAATGTCTAAAGATCATCTTCATGTGATTGATCACGCCAGCTTAGGTGAGAGAGGGATGAAGGATGGAAGGATGGATGTCTTTTGGACATGGCCCAGAAGTTGTTTACCAGTATCCAGTTAGTCGGTGCTAACAGATCCACGGAGCTTCTTCTTCACAAGCATAAGTTCTTAAAGACACTTTATAACACCGTGGAAGTCCCATTTAAAAATTTGTCAAACTTTGCAATCTGTGTTTGAATGGACAAATATTCAAATAAACACTCTAGAACACAAAACTTTAGACAGTTATGTTGTCACTTGTAAAATATTTACATACTAAAATCAGAACATGAATTATTGTCAGTTGACAAAAATTCTGCAACATAGCAGTAGATGAAGAAAAACTGGAATGGTCGCTCAATGATTTTTACTTTTCAAAAGCACGTAATGATCGTTTTGAACTGCAATTTTTTCAAGGCTTTATATTTAGACCTTATCAGAGACACTGGTACTGGTAGCATGGGTAATCATGCAGCTCAGATTTTTAAAACTGCAAACATTGTTAAACAATGCCTTTAAAGTTTAAGGTCGACCACCTTCTCAACAGATAGCCCTGATACAGAGCTCAGATGCTTGGTTTAACCTCCCATATTAATTGACACAGCCTTTGATAAACGTGATATTAGTATCTAATTTTATAACTATCTCCTGGCTCAGGGATACATTTGTTGCAACTTAGCAAGCTGGATCAGTGGATAAATTGGCTATATCACCAGCAATGGCATTTCTTATTTAGTATAAATTGGTACACATGTATAGTGTAATGCAGAAAAAAAAAAGCCAGCAACCATAAACGCCAATTTTGCCCAATGCATCTGTTCTTATTGTCAGCTGTTTTAATATCTCTCTTGATTTGCAACAAAAAATACCAACAATAAAAAAAAAATGTGAATTTTTATAACTATCTCAATGAAGTAAGTCGTAAAAATAACTTTAGATTATTTCATGGGCAGAAATAATGCAAGATTTATTTTATCTTTTATTAAATGCACTCTTATTTATGGATGTTGTCGGCTTTCATTTACGACCCCAAACGAGAACCTTCATCAAACCCGGATCTCTACATGTACCAGGCAAGATCTGATTTCAATGTTTTTCCCCAAAATACCCTGTTTACCCACTAATACCCCTTTCATATTGACAGCCGAAGTGGAGTTACTCCGGAGTCCAGAAGGAGTTACTCCACTTTGGAGGGCAATATGAAAATTTTGAGATTTTTTCGATCCGGATTCAAAGCGGAGTACTCAACCCACTTCGAGAAGAGGGTTACAGGCGGAGTAACTCCGCACCGGAAGTGCAGTTCGGCTTAAATCGGTAATCTCGCGCGAGTTTACATTTCCTGTCCCAATGTCACAAGCGAGTTTAGTCGTGGGGAGTTTAATTCCTGGGTTTGATTTTGTTTTGTAGCGTGTTCAAATCGTTTGGTTCTAGATTTTTTGACGTAAGTTCTGATTTTTAACGAAAGTATCCGTAATGGCGAAATCAATACCCTAACCAAAGAACTTATCTAACTCCAACACCAAGTTTGTGAACTGATGGTATTTGAGTCAATCCCCGTATTTTCAATCGTGTCTTTGTACTCGGATCACACAATATTCTGGCAAGAGATCAACTATTAAGCAGTCAATTTTGTAGGCCTACAGACCAATAAAGCGATTGATTGCGAAATTTTTGCGAATCGTTTGTTAAGGAACATTCGGCCACATATAATGGCGCGAACTCGCATGTAAACCATGGAAACAACTGCGGATACACCGCTGCGGTGCTTGCCAGTATGAAAGGGGGTGTAAAGTCGGTCTGCAGTACAAGCGTATCAACTCAACCCGGAGTTACTTGGAGTAACTCCACTTCGCCTTCACTATGAAAGGGGTATAAGTTGAGTCCTGCTAGCCAAAAATTAATAATCACACACTGGGTTGTCGCTATCAATTCTCAGTGTGCAAATTACACAAAAACAGTTTTTGAATTGAATATAGATCTGGGCATATATTATATTCAACATGCATAAGGTATAGCCATGTCATTGACCTGCAATATGTGTCATGAAGATTATTATATCACCAATTGTTTTGGAAATCAAGACAAACATTTTAAATATTGTGTTACAGTAGAATTCATTGCAGCTTATTTATCAAACATCAAACAAATTCCAAAGATGCAGCACAACATAACAATTCAAATACTGAATACTAATATTCCCATCCCAACTCCACATACACAGAAATTTGTTTTAGTATAACTGTATTCAACAATAAACTGTATTATTAAAGATAACTATTGAAATTATAACTGTATACCTTTGTTGCATAGAATGCAAGGTTGTTTCATTTTATTTAACAAAAGCACACTATTAATACATTGCCCTAAATGACCCAATAATGGACATCCATACAGTTACTTTATTTATAGATCACCTTCACCGAGCAATTGGAGTTAGTTAGACCTCAATGCGTAATTTGCCGCTACCCACAGCCCCATGAGGAAGTAATATATTACGTGCACACTGGGTGCAATTCCTCATCATTTTTTTTCCACTTTCATTTCACCTCTGTGTTATATATTCATGACAGGGTAACGAGTTTAAAGAGTGAAATTGGCCATTTTGATATTTATTGGGTTTAAAGGCAGTGAATTTCATTTGCACCCCTCCAACAGCAGAGTAAAATTACTTATGCCCTTACGCTATTGATGAAGGACATGTCTGTGAGTATCAGTAATTACTTAGAATTTGAAAAATCTGCAACAATATGTTGTTGTGGTCGATGAAAAGCAAGTGAAAGTGTTGAAATGAAAAGAGTGTTGTTGCGTTCATTAATGAAGGAATGAAAGCATTAAAAGTGAAGAAACAGTATTTGTTTTATTTTTTGATGATGATGATGATGTTCAATCCAGATTAAATTTTGAGCATGAAAATGTGACAATGGGTATTTGATTTAATTTCATGCTGGTAAGGACTCAAGGTTACTAAGATATTGCAAGAAATTATTCTTACTTTCAGAGGGGTATACAGGCATTTGCACAAATTTTCATATGATCGCTCATGGAGACTGCCCCTTAACTCTCCAAGCACTTTCTGTCTAATTGATGTCAAATGGTGATTAGTATACTGCCCTCAAACATTGTTTTCTGCACCTACCAAAAAACCTTTTCCTTTGCAGAACTTGCATTACGTACAGTCACAAAAGCTATCTAATGAATGAAAAGAAGTTTAGTTCTCTTTCAGAAATTTGACCCTAGCAATTATCATAATAATTACTATAGTTAGTACATGAGTGATTGTCCATTAGCTAATCTGACTGTGACAATGCACAAAATCAAGAGAGAAAACTCCAAAAAGGAAATAGATCACAGAGAAATCACTGATAAGGAACACTTGGAGCAAAAAGGCAGTATGTTTAACCCTCACAGTATCACTGAAACAAAACTTCATAGATTTTGCACACTCATTCTGAGTGTGGTACAGAAATCCACAAGGTGTAAATGTTTTGTGGTGCTTTTTGGTGCATCAAATACCCTTCACACATTTTTTGTGTCTACCTTTAATTTGCCTTTCTCGGGCGGATCAAGCGAGGGAAGCATCATTAATTTCCTGTGACTGTCACGCATTTCACGCATGAGATGGCACACGCCGTCAAGAATAGCGTCCAAATGCCGCGACGATCAGTTGATCGCCCGGGTCTGCCACAAACTGCACAATCATGAACGCACTCATTGAGTAAATGTGACTGATGGCCGAGAGATATTATCAAAGCACACACATTGTCTAATGATGTTGGCTTAAACCAGTCTGATGAAATCATCACAATCTACATCAATAGGATGAAATAAAAGACTCTTTTAAATCCTCTTTATTATTAATTTGTCATTTTTTTTTCTGGACAGGTTACATGTTTTACATGTTAAGGAGTTTGTTTGATGAATCTGTAACAAATAATTGTGACCAATTCATGTAAGATAAAACTTTCATGTAAA
>JZLH01S0432237.1:0-14160 GCA_001188425.1 Eucidaris tribuloides
CCCATAGGGCCTTTTCATAGCACTGGACGTTTATGGAGGTTGTAAAAGGTGTAATTAATAAAATTTAAGAGTCTTGAAATTGAGTACAATGAACAAAATAATTATTACATTTATTATTTTAAGTTAACTTAATACATATTTTGTTCATTTTTGGAAAGATTTTTATGTTTTGCTCAGTTCATGATCAAAATTTTACTTGCCCAATCGGGCAAGTAAATTTTAACAATTTGAGTTTTTACTTACCCGACATGAAATTTTACTTGCCCCGGGCAAGCGGGCAAGTGTTAGTGTCGAGCCCTGACTTAGTCTTTGAACAGGTAAAGAGTGACTGGTGTCATAATTTGATGAGCTTTCAAGATGGGTGACTAGTCAATGACTCTTTCTGTAAGAATGTTGGTGTTTTGGATGCTGTCTAGTTTCTACACGAGTGTCCATTTATGTAGGTGTTCCAGACATGTTAGCACGATACCATCAATTTCTCATTTAATTTGAGTGATTGTGGTTTTGCCCTTTTAGGCTGAGTCAGAGAGTGAACCGATTCATGGCTGTGTTCCACGAATCTTGCCCCTCCCTCTTCTCCTCTTCCTCCTCCTCTTTGTATCACAATAAAAATCAACAGGTTTTAGTTTTCAACTTTTCCTTCATATGTCCTTCATTGCGATAATGCAACATTTCCTTCTGTTGAATACTCTATGTGTAGTGTGACACATAAACGACACATGTTACATCAGGTCAACTGATATGAGAAGTTGTAAAACTTCATTGTTTTGCCAAGTCACATTTTAACATCATTTTTTTTTAGTGCCCCAGGACAATAGGATGTGAGTGATAACGCTTATTAATTATGTCAGACACTAATCAGACAACACATGTTATTCAGATTTGCTAATCTCTGTACCAAATTTAACAAAGTAATTAATTTATCTAAATATACATGTAGTTTTGCTACTTGTTGTGAAATGTAGGAGCCTCCACACTGTGTGATGTGCTGTCATCTTTGTTATGTGGAAGTAACAAATTCTGTCTAATTAATGAGTTCATCAACAGGGTGAAGAATTGCACTGTGATTACTTGTTAATTATATGAGATTATTCATCCAACTCAAGTTCACCACGTAACTAACTTTGTCGTGATAAAAACTTTCTTGTTTATTTTATTTGTTATTTAATTATATTGATTAATTTATTTTTATTTCTGTCTTTCTTTCTTTTTATGCATTTATTTATTTGTATTTATTTTCATTGGTATGCTTTTGAATGTTTATTTAAACATCTATGTTACTGATTAAAGCCAAGTAAAGTTTTGGTCGTTCAGACTAATTTTTGTCAATCTTCCGCAAAGCATTCTATTGTTACCCCAGACATTAGAAAACAACATCAAACCCACTGATAATGACAAATTGTGAGGTTTCAGTTGTCAGATGTATGTAGCGGTATATACCTATGGGAAATATCTGGGGTCCCCCCGCACCCCCCTCCCCCCAACCGACATTTTACATTTTGAGTAATTTCTCCAAAATAGAGCAATTTTTCAGGGCATGTACATCTAAGACACATAATAGCAAAGAATTTCATCTTTTATCATGAATTATCAAAACTATGCTTGGACATTAATTAATTGATTTATGTATATATATATGGCGTTCTCAATTTCTAATTTTAAGTTTTGTAAAAATTCTCCCTTGCAACTAAACTATCACTGGTCCTAAGATTATACTTCTAGAAAGATGATTCACCTGTTAAATTGCTAGCCGTGACCTCTTGCCGTGACCTTCCAAGATCACCCAAATATCAGAATCACACAAAACCCACAGATCACTCAGACTGTCTTACTCAGAGTTTTATGTCCTTGAGATGGGGGCATGAAAATTGTGTAAGCACTTTAAGTTTATTTCAAGCAGCCTTTTCATGTAGACCTAAATGTATCTATAGATACATTCTGTCCATATAAGGTTTTTGGTTTTTCAAATAAAATGTGAAACCACAAGAATCTTAGTTTATGCTTTCTTCAGAAACTTGACAAAGTTGAACTATCACAAATTACTGAATCACTTGTACATGTTGATAATCAGATGATTTTTTTTCTTCCAATTTTTGTTTTTATATTAAAGATTTTTTTTACCTGCCTGTATTTTTGAAAGCCCTAACATGTGCTGTTTTTATTTTTGTTACAGAAACCCTCCAAAAGATGATAACACATTTCCATGTGTATGTGTTCTTTTTCAAATTCCCACAGTGCATTTTAAATGGATGTGCATGGATTTGCAGGAGTAAACAATGTAGAAAAATACTGATTAAAAAATTAACAACATTGTGTTCTTCACATTGCGCTCTTCTTTGTGAGTCTGAGATATGTTGCCCTGGCTTCACACTAGATGTGACCATTGACTTGCAGATATTAGACAATGGGGGTGGTGGGGGGGGGGGGTGGGGATGGGGTGAGGGTAAAGAATGTCGGTATAACAAATTTCTGGTACATACCGATATCGCTGAAAAAATATCGTTAATACTTGGTAGATCGGTAGCATGCCGACTCCAGCAAATGCATGAGTTGACTCGATGCCATAGAGACTACAGGCACAACATCGATGACAATGTGTGGGACTGAAGCCATCAGTCAAATATTGACCGATCGTATGACAGTTGAAACGATGTACAAGTTAAAAAAATTTTTTTTAAAGAACATAGAACACTATCATTGGTAACAAATATCAACAACAATGAATTTCCTTGACTCACGAAAATACAGATTATAATCTTTTTACCAAAGAAATTTCCCTCCGCATGTCAGCCTCGTGTGTGCAATAAAAACATGAGATCACAAAGCTGCGCGGTTGGCTATTTCGGCCTTCCTGACATACGCCCTCAGCGGTAACTGACAAGAAAGTCAAAAGCCTCAAATCTCACCGTGGCGCGCGAGAGTCGGCAAGAATTAAGTTGCGACTCTTGATGCGACATGCGACATGTCTGTGCATGTGAAAGCGTCCGCAATCAGCAAATTCGGCATGAATATTCAAAGAAATATCTCTTTTGGACACAATTTATTGTGGAAGGAAAGAATAAATGTAACATGACTTGCAAATGGATTTTGATATTTCGTTGATATATGAAAGTAAATATCGGAGAAAAACACAATATCGGAAAGAGTCAATAAAGCGATACTTTTTCAGTGGCAAGACAAATTAAAATAATATCAAAAATCGATATACCGAAATACCGACATACCTTAGGTGAGGGTTGTCCAGACTTTTTCAGCAATTCAAACAGTACCTGAAAATGTACTCTGAGACTGAATACTGTCCGTCAGCATTGAAATAGACTTACAGTACGTAAACAGGGTGCAATGTGTAGCAAGTTTTACTAATATTTCTTCAGATTTAGATGAGCGTCTGTTACAAGTTTCTCTGTTACAAGTTTCTTCTTTTCTTCCAAAAACTATCACTGTAACTCCCTTGATTATATTATTGGCAACCAACCTCATCACTGTCATCTGTTTTTCCAGTAGATGTTTTAGAAACATTTTCCCCGAGCCATCGTGTTCCCAAAACAGTGCCTCCTGCAGCTCTGCATTGGGCTGCTTGTAAATTGCATTCCAACGTGTCAGTGATGAATGGAATTAAATCGAATTGATAACCCAACAATCAACAGTAGCAGAAAATATTCCTGTTGGTTGGTTTTATTTTCCCACAAATCATGTTTTGGAGACCTACTTTAGTGTTGTAATTTCAGCTAGGGCCCGTTCACACGGACAAACAGAAGCATTTTAACTAGTTGGGTGCTTGAACCAGATGTACAATGTGTTAAATCTTTTATACAGTAATTACAAAATTTCATAGGCAACCACTTAAGAATGATGTCACAACGGTAAATATTAATCACGTAACCAAAAAAATTTTACCCCAATGTGGACCATAAGCATTCCAGCACCCTGTTTCATAAAAGTTGACATCGTATCAACTTGCCATTCTACTGCAATTTTCGTGAAAATCCAAGGCTCTGATTGGATGTGAAGCACTGTTGGCATGGTAGTTGCCAGTAGAATGGCAAGTTGACATGATATCATCTTTCATGAAACAGGGTATTTGCCAGACTTCTTAGTTTAGAAAATGTCACAAATTGTAGCCTGGATCTTTGTACCTCAATGACATAATCATGTAGTCTGCACAACTGCAAAGCTAATGCCCCCAATTGGAACTTGGAAATAAAAGAGTCAGACAAAGTTGATCAAATATCGATAGGAGTACCTTTAAAGGGAGAAGGCGCCAGCAACTAACAGGCATAAGTTAAGAAAATATTTGAGTTCTTGCCAACCAATCAGATTGCACGTGCACCGCAGGGAGCTGACCATGCATGACCAATGCATGCCACGCGCCGGGGGAATGTATGGACTGTTTGAATTGATAAGCTCCTCCCCCTATAGCTGTTTCTGCAAGTTTTGTCTTAGGGTAAAACTTACAAAGACGTAAAATAAACACAAATTAACTAATTTATAGGGCCTTGATGAGGGTATCACACAGTACCCTTATTAAGGCTGTTTTTGTCACCATGTACCATAATTCTCACAATACTCACAATGTCATTTTTATTCTTAACTTATGGCTGTTAGTTGCTGGCGCCTTCTCCCTTTTAAGATTGGGTTCACGATTTGCACGCTAAAAAATGGCAAAATGATTGAAATCAGCTGAAATCATTCACAAATTCACAATGTGAAGATTATTATAAATTTGGGTAGGCCTAGATCATGTAGTTTTAGTGAAAATCTGGTTGATTAAAATTCAAATCTGCAAAGCGACGATCCTTTTACGACAATTCCATAGTGGTTTCTGGCACGGTCTGTCATGGCCAGCTAGCCGAGGGTCACACAGAGTTCATTATCTGACCATATAGTCACACTGATCGTAGCCTTTTGACAAGGCCCTCTCGCTGTTATTGGCAAGCAAAGCGATCCCAGCTGGAGGCGAATGGGCTCGCTTCGCTCGGCCGTAATACAGCAAGAGGGCCTTGTCATAAGGCTACACTGATTGCAGCACTCAGCTGGTAATGCAAACGCTGTATCAGAGTAAAATTTGAATTTACAGAAAGAATATTCTGGTACCATGTCATTATTAGTTATTCTCATAAAATAATGGGTTCATGACATATGGATCTTAAAGGTATTGGCAAACATTTACCACAGTTAAAAAAAGTCTGAGCCACATGATTCCCCATGCTACCAGTGTCTTTGATGATGTCTAAAAATGAAGCCCTGAAAAAATTGTATTTCAAAATGATTATGTAGTGCTTTAAAAAAGTGAAAATCGTAAGTTGACCGGATTCATTTGCCCATTTCCTCCCATAGACTTACTGTGTGTACACCTAGGCTATTAAAACTCGCCCCAAGTTTTAATTGTTTATTCATGCATAACTTGCCATTGTCAGTGTAACTTTCCAAAGTTTTGTATTCTAGGGTGTTTATTTGTCCATTTGAACACCACTATGTAGCTCAGATATCACAGTTTGACAATTTTTTTAATTGAAGCTCCACAATGTTAGCCTATCACTTTAAAGTTTCATCACATCAGTTCTACCATTTGGTAATGATAATGAAGGGAAGTGGTGGACTTGCTGTTCCGGTCTCGCAAGGTGAGTAGAGACTCCACCTTTTTGGTTGCTGTGTGAATGGTTTAAGACGGCGAAAAGGCGTAGCTGCTACGCAAATTCTGTGCTATCTGAAGAGGGTCATCGGAGGGTTTCAAGACCGCTCAGGGCCGCCGCAGCTACAGCTTTTTCTGTCTGAATGTGGCTTAAGACAATGATGTAATTTGCCCACCTACACGTATGCAGCAATCCCCCAAAATTGGAACTTAAAACTTGCTCAAAGTTTAAGTGTCTGTTGAATCAAGGTAGTTGATCAAATGCCACTGTAACTAACTTTAAGACATTTGCAGAAATAACTCTTTTTTGTCGAATCACAGACATTTTGAAGCACCTGTAAATAAAAGATATCAGATAACTTCAAGAGGACAGGAAGCCGTGTAAGGAGGACTGTGGATAACACCTCCATTATCTTGTCTCTTCTCACCATCTTCCCGTTTATTGGCCCCATAATCTGCTCATCACAGCTAATCATAGATCTATCCAGTCTCGGAGGTGTTGTCCCTAAGTCCTTGCTAAGAATCTTAATCGTATAAATCTTGGTAAACATGCTGAACGTTGTTTACCTAGTCGTACTTAACGTGATAACTCGACATCTCGTCCCATTGTATGACCAGTGATGTAATGCGCTGTAATCTCGTGCAATTAACATACCGCTGCTCAGCATTACACGACGAGAATATATATGTCCCCCGAAAAAGCCATCCCGTTTGGAAAAAAAAATGTTATCATTGTATCGAAGGTCTGGTGGTGGAAGAAAGCGAGGTGTTTGGTTTTGAGGATTTTTCTTGTTGCTTTCGATAGTTGCCAAGATATTCCTCGAGCGAAGTCAATAATCCTTAAATCAGACTTTAATTTTGATCTCTGTCCAAGGCCGAAAGAAGAGTGTTTTGATAGCGAATGACGTCAGAGGCTCGCAAGTCAGAAACTCGAGTATTATCACTTTTGATAAAATGTTGACAAATATGAGCTCCGTTTCTTTTCTGCTGGTATGCCATTTCTTTGTACATCAGATTCGATGTGTAACCGCAGAAAATCAATTTGTCACATTTATATGAAGTGCATCATTGTACAGATTTGGATTATTTAGGAATTAATTAATTCTACTAAATCCCTGTAATCATTGGCACTTTCACTGAAAAAAATGACCATATACTTTTTGTATCTGAGGTATGTCCAAGAAGTTTTTCATTACTTGTCAGAGATGTGTATGCTAAAAAATGCCACTTGAGAAAATAACTTCCATCAATAGCTATTTTTAGACTGATGATACACATCTAGCATGTGTAGCATGTTTCTATTTTCCCAACTGGAAAATTATCCAGTTTTTACTGAAGGGTGTCTTGCAGTGTTGTAGTCGAGTCACCACCTTCCGAGGCCAAGACCGAATCCGAGTCACTACCTTCTGAGGCTGAGGCTGAGTCCGAGTCACCATTGTCCGAGGCCGGGGCCGAGTCCGAGTCACAACTCTCCGAGGCCGAGGCCGAGTCCGAGTCACAACTCTCCGAGGCCGAGACCGAGGCCGAGTCACCAACTTATGAAATAATGCAATATCTTAGAGCAAAATTTTAACATTTAAAATTACTTTGAAATTTTACAATCAATTAAACACAATCTTTCAACCAATCAACCCATTCATTCAAATCAACAAGTTACTGAAATTTATCAATTTGGGGAAAAATTAAACCAAAATAAAGCAAAAGCTGCTGAATTTAAGGTACATGTAAACAATATGTGATGTAATTGTAAATGAATAAATGTCTTCAGAACATTCAGCTGATAAACGGGAATCAACTTTCACCGTGCCTGTCTTGTTTCAGTATAGAGCAGCGACATCACAGAGAAACATCGACCAATATGAATAATTGAGTGAAACTTATGAGCTGGGGAAAAATTAAACCAAAATAAAGCAAAAGCTGCTGAATTTAAGGTACATGTAAACAATATGTGATGTAATTGTAAATGAATAAATGTCTTCCGAACATTCAGCTGATAAACGGGAATCAACTTTCACCGTGCCTGTCTTGTTTCAGTATAGAGCAGCGACATCACAGAGAAACATCGACCAATATGAATAATTGAGTGAAACTTATGAGCTGGGTAAAATAAAGACATCAGAAGTGAATTTACCTAGCTAAGTTCAAGTAATACTAGGATTTCCATAATTCTGTTTGGCATATCAGTTGAAAATACTTCAAAATCCATGTCCAAACAAATCGAACAGGGTTCATTCTTAGGTTCACCAGATTATATAAAATCTTGCGGCCTCGACCCGGCCTCGACCCAAATCACCGAGGCCGCATGGTACGAGGCCGAGGATGAGTCCGAGTCATCGGGATAACGAGGCCGAGGTAGAGGACTGGCAAAGTCGGCCTCGAGACCAAGGCCGGCCTCGAGTCCTCCATCCCTGGTGTCTTAAGTAAATGTGTACAATGTACACTTTATATGTCAACCAATTGTTGTAGCTTTTTTTTGATAAGGTCATCAGCCTCAGTCATTGCAAGGTTTTTTGGGACAGTTATAATGTGGATCTGTTTTCTTTTTGGTTTCCGGACATTTTAATTTTTTGTTTTTGTAGCCAAGAAAGTGCTAAGCTTGTTACATCACCGCTGGTTGGTAGCAGGGGCGACACCAAGATAAAATGTTCGGAGGCAATAAATCCGTTGGGGTGCGGGGGGGGGAAGGGAGCACGACTACAAATACATGCTCCTCCCACCCAACCCAAAAAAAGAAATTCAAACAGCAAACTTAGCCAAAAAGCATCTGAACAGCAGGGGGCAGGGAGGCAACGAGACTCAAAAAAAGGCACATTTTTGTGCCTGCCAATCAAGATTTTATTAATAGCGAAATAAAAACAAAAAGTAGGGGGGAATGAAATTCATGGAAAAAAACCAGTAAAATATGCATTATTTTTCATACTTTAAAAACATAGGGCGGGGTGGCAAGGGGGTGTCAGAGTTATAGTGTCTTAGGAGGCATGAAAAATCCGTTGGGGGTGGGGGCAGGGACCGACTTAAAACAAGAAAGCAATTTTGGCTGATGGCGCCCCCCCAAAAAAAATAAATTAAACAGCCAAACTTCAAAGCGAACACATCGAGCTAAGTGGGGGGGGGGGGGGGGGGAGCAACGACGACCAAAAAAACGCGGATTTTTTGCGTAACCAAAATCAATTTTAATTATTTAGCGAAATTTAAATAAACAAAAAAAAAAAATAGGCGGGTGGGAATAAATTGATGAAGAAACAGTAAAATATATGAATATTTTGAATTATGTTGAAAACAATAGGGTGGGGCAGTTGCCCCCCCCCAATGGTGTCACGTTGGCGGTTAACTCAGTTGTAAACAAACTGACCCTGTTGCCTCACATACTGCCCCTCATCTCAAGGCAGGTGCCAACTATTTTGATCACATGGTTGTTTCAGTTTCCGGCCGGCCGTCTCCACTGTGCTTGCTATTCCAGAATAAAGCATGTTTCTACTAAACATTACCTGCCATTTTCACTGGATTTTTTTCTTTGATAAGGATGATAATTTTCCTGCAGAATACTCACTAGCAGAACACTGACAAATGCTGGAGAAGGTGGGTTTCTGTTAGACAAGTTTACCTGAAAAGCTGACATTTATGTGGAAAACTAGCTCCAATAGAAATACACCAATCATTGTAGTGGTTTCAAACACAATTCACCTAACTGACCATAAAGATATGTGATAATTATTTTTGGTCCACTTTTGTACAAAATCACACTTGTCACCCATCTCTTGGCTGCTGAATTACTAGTATCTAACTAACTCTTTCAGGTCAAAGGTCACAAGTTATATTAAACATAAGGTAAAAAGCCAATTTTAATGAAGTGCAAGATCATAGCCGTGAATTGTTGACTGCCAAATTAGCAGGGAAGGGCAGGGGTATGCCTATCAACGAGGTAGCAGTCAAACAGATCTAGTCATGAGGAACACAAGAATAGGCAGTTTAGTACGCCCAAGAAAGTTGGTTCACAAGTATTTTCCCTATCTTTCACAGCTCTTGGAATGCGAAGAGCTATTCAGAAAAAGTATGTTGCAGAAAGAGCAACAATGTAGTTTTTCCTCAACAGTGTAGGTTTTTTCTCAGTTTCCCTTTTTTTTTTTGCTTAATAAAAAGGAGGAGAGTTGACTGGCCGTTTCATGGTCGTATAGCAATGCGAGGAACCAATTTATTGTTTGCTATCCCCTCTAGTTGGCAGCTTGGAATGAAAAAATTAAAAAAATATAAATAATAATAATAGTAGGTTCATCAGAGTTGAAGAAGTTATTCTGACTGATATAAAGGGATGTTCCTTTTGAGAAGTAACAGAAAAATGTAAAATCCATACATGTCATTTTTTGGGAAATTGAATTGCCAGGTTATGTATGTCAACTGAAGCTGAAAACATGCAAAGAAAGTAGTCAAAATTTGAAGAAAAACAAAATCTAGGTATGAATAAGAAGGTTGTTGAAGAAATACTTTTCTTATACATTAATGTGAATCCAGAACATTTTCAGAAGTTCAACATTGAATCCATTCAAAAGATACACATGTGTGTATGAGTTTTGTCTGTTTTCTTAAATGGAAATACCATTTTTACGCCTCCACCCCGTAAGGGGGCCGGAGGCATTATGTTTTCCGGTTGTCTGTCCATACAGTATGTCTGAGCATCCATGCATCTGCACTTTCTTATAAACAAGATTAATGAAGAACCACTGAAGCGATTTTCATGAAACTTGCACCAAGCATGAAACATTGGGCGACAATGAAGTTAATAAATGTTCGGCCAAATCCGTCAAGGGTCGAAATGCTATTTTCTGCATGTAACTTCAGGTAGGAATGCTCATTTGTGATATAATTTTGTGATTAGGTGCAAACACAAAAGGCAAATAATTTGGTAGATTTTTTTTTTTAAAGCACTGAAAGTTTTTTCAACACTTTATTTCTAGCCCTCATCAGAGACAATATTCACCTGAAAATTTATCGTAGCTCAGATTTTTCTAGCCCCCATTCCTCCCCCCCCAAAAAAAGTTAAATGATGGTAAATGAAAGTTTCAGAGTTGCCAAAGTCGGTGAATCTGTCTGTGTGAGACTCCCATAGGCCAATGATTTAAGTGAGAGGTCCAAATGCGTAGAAATGTCTCGGAAATCAAACAAAATTTTGGTGTGAGAAAGGGCCAAAATGCGGGAGTCTCACGCTCTTTGCATGAGAGTTGGCAGCCCTGAAGTTTTGGAAAGATACTGATTGACCCAGATCAGACTGCACTGGTCACAGCATAGGCAATTTTCCAATGAATGTTCCTCCTTTTGAACCAAGGTTTTAGCTCTTAACCATATTATATCTACCCAGATGATTTGTAACTATATAGAGAGAAAAAAAGTTTCTGAATGTGAATCATGGACTTTCTTGTACAGTAGGTCTTTGCCCCAATTCATACGTGCATTTTTTTTTTATTTGTCGGCAGTTTGTTCCTTTACCGACTTGTATTTCTAGGTATTTGCATATTGGTTTGTATACATCATCAGACAGTACTGGGTGAAATCTTTTGTATTGTTACAATAATTCACATAATTACACCCTTTGGAAGCCAGGGGCAATTTGGTGGTGCTTTGCGTTGATTCAACATCGGCTTCTTTTCTCTTCCTAGTCGTCACAATAGCACCCATGCAGGCAGGTTTTAACAGGGCTTTCATGGGGATGTGTAATTGTACACACCACCATAACGGACGGCCAGTTAAACTAGTAATTATGCCATTGTCCTGTATCACAATACCTCACATGAGTGGACAATACTGCAGTCTGGTGGCTTCAGGACTTAACTGAAGAGTGTATAAAGATGAAAAGGGGGAAAGAAAGAATAGAGGGGAGGAAGAAAGGATGATTAAAAAGAGGGAACAAGAAGATGATGGAGGAGAAGGAGGAGGAAGAGGAAGGAGGAGGATGAAAGGAGGAGGAGGAGGAGGAGGAGAATGAGGATGATGAAAAAAGGGAACAAGAAGAAGATGGAGCAGGAGGAGGAGAAGGAGGAAGAAGAAGAAGAAGAAGAAGAAGGAGGAGGATGAAAGGAGAAGGAGGAGGAGGAGAATGAGGATGATGAAAAAAGGGGAACAAGAAGAAGATGGAGCAGGAGGAGGAGAAGGAGGAAGAAGAAGAAGAAGAAGAAGAAGAAGAAGAAGAAGAAGAAGAAGAAAGGAGGAGAATGAGGAGGAGAAAAATCAGATAATGATGGAGAGGAATTAGTTTTAAAAAATCAGAAGGATGGGAAGAAAAGGTTAAGAAGGAGGAGTAGAAGGGGAGAAGGAGAAAAAGAAGATTCAGAAGATGAGGTAGAAGATGTCAATTAAGAAGAAGAAGGAGTAAGGGAAGGAGGAGGAGGTAGAGGAGAGTAGTAAGATTAAGAACAACAAATAAGAGGAGAAAAATCAGATGACGATCGAGAGGAAGAAATAAAAGAATGAGAACAAGTACAAAAAAAGAATCAGAAGAAGGAGAGGAAAAAGTTAAGGAGGAGGAGGAGGGGAAGGAGAGAATATGTGCTCACTTATGCATGACTTGATGGATCAATCACATTGTTCACGCATAAATTAGTCAATGAGTGCAGAAACACTCCTGCCAAATTATTTTGCTTGAAACTGTTTCTTTAAAGAGTTATTGTATTTTGAAAAAAGGGGGAATTACTTTTTTTGTGTGTGTTTATGATGCATTTGGTATACCAATAAATCTGATTTATTTTTATTTATTTAATTAGGTGAAATATACTTGTGGGAAATTTTTATATCTGTTTGTCTTTCGTCATGTTATGACTATCATGCAACTATCTAAAATGAGAGTACGGAGGGAAATGAAAACTGCTTTTGAAATATTGAAGCTTGTACATTTGAAAAAGTGTTACAGTTTTCATCATAATGTAGGTCATTCGGTTCAGAATTCATGACAAACATACACTGTGCATCGTAAGCACACTTCTTGTCTCTTAACTTCTGGGGGCTAAGATTGGTGTGGACAATGCGGGTCTTTATTCGGACTAGAAGAAATGACAGGGGAGGGGGATGAAAAGACGCCCACCGTTTTATGGTGACTCATGTGAATGTGATAATTGAAAGCAAACCTGAACAAAGTGTGTGGAATAGTTGGAAACATGTTCTCAATTAATGCTGTGTTGGTACACTCTTTGTTATGCTTGGTGAATGGAACATTTCTTTTTTCCCTTTTCTGTGTAATCACTGCATAATGTGAATGGTTTATAATGGAAGGAGGGGTGTGAATGAATTTTTCTTATCACAACAGTGAATTGTCTTATTGTATACAATTTGTATATTTTAGTGGAGTATGTTCTCTGCTACAGTATACATCTTTTGTGTAAGGTGTGTGTGGTGGGGGGGGGGGGAGGGTGGTTGGAGGAAGGGGTGGGTATTGGGGTGGGGTGAGGAATGGACTGGTAGGGGATGCAGATGGGGAAGGGGATTGGGGTGGGGTGAGGAATAGACTGATAGGGTGTGTGGTTGTGTTGGCAATGTATGCTGGGCCTGCTGTAATACTGAGTAAAGTTAACAATGTAAAGTTATGACAAATGTCAGAAGGTATGTACTATGTACTTTAGTGTTGTTGATCAGTCATTCCATAAAAGTGATACAGTTTTGTGGAATTAACTTAGAGGATTTTTGTCAGAGTAATGTACAACTTCTAAACTCATTATCTTAAAGGTTTATACATAGGCGGAATACATCCGAACAAAAGATTGTAGTTCTCGTCCAGATCCCATCTATTTTCAGTCCATCAGAAAGGATAGTAGTACACCTACAGGTCTTGTCGGGGAGGGGGCCTGAAGGGGCCTTGCCTCCCACCCCAGTTGATAAAAAAACGTAAATTATAAAAACCAATAAAGTTGGAGTTTGATCTACTGTTCTGGAGAAAACACAACCTACCCCTACAAGTATGTTCTTCAGATGACAATGGAAATACTCAAAATTAAAACTTTCTAGATTTTTGTGTCATTTAAGCAAACACTATTTCGTGCTCCCTCCTCCTCCCCTTCCCCCATTCTTTGAACATTTCTTGCTACACATCTGCCAACCATCCTCTATGCCAGTATGCAATACTAATCATAGTCACCAAGTCATTTCTGGGTCTGACCGCCAGACCAGTTGCCCAGCACAATCGTCAGAAAATCACGTAATGAATTGAACGATTTGTAGCATGAGTTTTGTGCCTCAAACCAGGACACAATGAGGGACCACCAGCATTGATATTCTCTAGCTGTATCATCAAGAGTGTACTTCTCCTGAGGTTTTCGTTCTGTCTTTCATATCTTGTTTTTTTGATTCGATGCATTATTTTTCCTGTTTACTGAACAGTTCCGGAAATCTTGAGGCTTTACGATGAGTCACGAGAGATAAAAGTTTATGTGAGGTTAACACTCAATTTTGCATCATTCCTGCACATTCAGAGTACAGCAGGGGCATTCTTGTGACATGTTCACATTGTACATTATCTGTAACAAGTGGAAATATGTTATGAGTAATGA
>JZLH01S0432347.1:14154-31027 GCA_001188425.1 Eucidaris tribuloides
CCCCACCACACACACACACACCCCACCCCAAATCCAGATGGCTATGATACAATGAAAGTAGACCTACACCGCATTATCCATACTTTGCTAGTTGCACAATAACTTGCCAAAGTTTTGTATTCTCCCTGTTTATTTATCCATTCAAGCACTAATATAGCTCAGTCTGGCTCAGACATTACAGTTTGACATTTTTTTAGTTGACAATATATGTCTTCAATATTATGTTTTTAATCGTAGCATTAATTTAGAAGCATGTACACTGTTCAATATTTCTGCTCTGATATTACCCTCGGTCATGCTTATGACCCTGCTATAAAATCAGGAATTGTGACACGGGCAAATTATTTGCATGGCTTCGGATAGGTTTTAAAGTGTCATGGCTATGCTCGTAATTATTCGGATGCTCCTTTCCCAATTTCAAGACATTTCCTTCCAGTCTGGGCACATATACTCTTGTCAGTGTAAAAAATATAGTAGACTGTACATATGTTTCAAATCATTTAGTTCTTTAGACAATTTGGACGGCTGGAATTTCCCTTTAATCCACGGTAAGAGCTACATGTATACTTGTGGGGATATGTACATGTAAACAATCGTTATGTTTGTGGATTTAGAGATTATTTCCTTATTTTCATGTCCATGTAAACACGACAAAATATGTAAAATCAAATCAGTGGCTAGCCCAAAACAGCGTACGAGGACGATTTAGTCCCCAAATTTCTAAGACAGTTATTATCTTAGAAATTTGACAGTTATTATCTTGGTGCTAAAATATAACACCTAAGGTGTTGAAATACAAGGCCATATTTGGTATCAAGTTTGGAAAATACCATGGGTGTTAGATTTAACACCACTCGCCACAGTTCTTGCAGGGTACCGAGTCCAAACAATTTGACCTCTTCGTATATTCCTTGGGTCTGGAATATCAATATTCATGTCTGTATAGGCTACTTCAATCATCCCTCATCACTTCAATCTCATAAATGAGTCGGGGGGGGGGGGACCCACAAATCTACATGTATGAATGGATGAACAAACATTTCCAGCTTTTGTTTTTGGCTAGTCTGCCTTCCAGACGTGAGAACATATCCTATTAAGTTAACTAGAGATATTAATATTATCAATTGAGTGCCTTGAACTAAGAATAGAATGTTGAGATCCTAGGCAGGGCATGGAGCTTTAAAAAAAAAAAGATCATAGCAGAGTGAGTTTCTCTGGGGGTAGAAAAAGTCACACGGTCTGGATTCTGGAACGCTAGTTTTTGATATAATTTGAACCGTCAGAGGTGCAAAAGACCATTTTCATTATTTATGCCGTCAACTGCGAAGTTTGCGAACTTACATGAATTTTTGAAAATAACAAAATAAAAAGAAAATCAATATGTTGTTGCAATTTAAAATTGAACGGAAGCATGTAAATGCTGTGTGAAAATGCCCTTCACGTGGTGGCAGGATTGTTTATACAAAATGATGTGAAATATATCGTGTACACTTCAGCCGAGACATAAATTCAAGTACATAATTGCAGCAATAAAAACTGCAATTCGTCATCTACACATAGATATTTATACTGACGTGTAAGTACCGGAATTGTTTCCGCGGACTATTTGAAAATCACTTTCTCCAACTGTCGCACGGCTGATCAAATTTGACAATTTTACGACAAAATACTTAAATAAATCTCACGTTTTGTCACCCAAAAGTGACGTATACCATAAGAAAAGATTTCAGGTGTACTATAGGTCAGGTCGATGCCTGCATACTTCGTGCGTTGTGTAAACATTGCCGCCTCGTCACAACTGGTCCACAAGTCACGACAAACTTCGATGCATATAAGGAGCCCGCCAATTTACACTTACATCAATAATCATGTTATTCTTACTCTAGCACACTCTATAAATCTCCACCGTTTTTTATCGAGCATAAAAGGCTACCGCTAAAACAATCTTCAGAAACTTAGAGATAAACATTCCGCAATAATATTGTTATATACATGTACATACATGTAAAAAGGAAGTGAAAATTGGAGCACCAAAGAAAGTCCCAAACAATATTACTCCAAATCATGTAAATCATACGTTTGTATACATTTTCGTCATGTTTTGGTCATAATGGTTACCTGTCTTGAAAATGACTTTGATACATTTTTCGAAAGTTTTTTATCCGCTCTCTCTCTCTCTCCCTCCTTATGACTACATTTTTAGTCCTTTTGGGGGTGGGAGGGTGGGGGCTTTTTAACGGAATAGTTATACACATTTTTTTTCATTGTAGGCCTATTGGTCAAGACATCAATCAACACACCTTTCCACACTTTCGTGGCTTGAGAGAGGTACTTAAATATTAACATTAATTGCTAATCATTTTCCCATTTCTCTGTTAAACGTTTTAGCATCAGGTCAAAAATGAAAACATTAAAATATATATATATTCATCAAGTTTAGGTACGGTAAAGAGGAAACCAGAGTAAGAACGATTCTGAAAATTCTTGGTCAAACGGCATCACTTCTGACTAATCTTGGCTGGGCAAAAATTACTTAAGCCTCTGCTAATTAATTGCAGGAAATCGGGGCGCGGGGGTAACAAAGACAGAAATGAATTAATAATATAGAACTGTAGAACGGATATCAACCCCCTGTACTTGTCGCTTTTAAATGGCCTTAAAAACGTTTATGTAGATCACCTCGTAAATGCACGTAGTGTTATTTTTTTTTCAATGGAGCACGTTAGAGGCGGAACGTCACAGTGGGTTAACAATATCGTCGAAACATGAGATGGTTGATTTTCAAGGTCAAGCACAGCCTACTCGTGCACAGTATAATTTTTTAGCGTTTGTATACATAGACAGACAAGACACACGAACAAACTTTGAGATTCATTAACTGAAACTTGGACTTGCTTTTACGATCATACAAACTCACATTGGATGAATTAGGTCCAAGAGTTCATGTATTATTTTGTTATAAAACACGTGAAATCGTCCTCCCTGGTACTGGTACAAGAAATTGATCATCAGCATACGTCATTACTTAGTCAATATATTGATTAATATTGCTGTGTTAGTGTATGCATGTAACTATAACTCTACCTATCACCGTATCATTACACCCATTTTCATGTTTCCTTCATTTTAATCTGAGAAATATTACGAGTTGTCATATAGGCCTACATAGTAAGTAATCGTGTTTTAGTTGATTTCATGGAGGTTCTCTCTTCTACCTCCATGATTTCATCATGCATGTATGATGTCATTCGTGATATCTCATATATCCTGGACAGTGACATGATTGGGAGAAGTCAAAAATGTCTCAAGAACCAAATGGATTGAAACATATACCAATATTATATACTGCCCATAGTGTGTATTGGCCTACATGAGTTCAAGCTGGAATGATTATCTTGAATTTGTACGAGGAGAAACAAGCATTAATTTTTCGGTATTGAAATCTCTGGCCCCGGTGTCAGTGATAGAATTACATGTAATCCCATAGAAAGCTACACAACAAATTCCACCGTCAGTCAGCAAGCATGTTATTAAATGAATGCATGACTACGAAATTTTCACAGCAGAAACTTCAAACAATATACCCATAAATTCTGGAAATATTAAAGACACTATAACATTGTGGAAGCCCCATTTCAAAAATATATTGTCAAACCTTGCTGTCTGACATGTCCGACGGTGATTGAATGGACAAATAAACACCCTAGATCACAAAATTTTGGACAAATATGCAGTCATTATCAATCTATTCTATGTACAGATAAAAATCGGCACATGAAATATTCTCAGCTGATGAAAATTCTGCAATACACAAGTCTATGAGGGAAAACTGGAAGGGTCGCTCAATGATTTTCCCTTTTTAAAAACACTCAATGATCGTTTTGAACTGTAATTTTTTCAGGGCTTCAGTTTTAGACCTTATGAAAGACACTGGAGGCATATGGAGAATCATGTAGCTCAGATTTTTTTTTTAAACTGGAAACATTGTTAAAAGATGCCTTTAAGTTTGATGTCCTACGGTGGGACTACTTCCGATGTTTCCCTTTAATTTAAAGCAAAATTATTTTAATCGGTTATATATCCCTCCAAACTTTCTTACCAGTGTCCGTGTGAATGGTTCCCGTCTTCTCTCTTCCACTGATGTGTCCTCGTTATCTTGGTTCCGTTCCCGTTCCCGGACCCGTTCGTTCCTGGTCCCCCTCTGTCGGCTGGACCTGTCCCTGACGTAAACTCCCTGGCCCGACACGGAGAGCAGGACCAGACACAGTAGGATAGAGACCAGGTATTTGGAAATTGCCGAAAGAGCGGCCATGCTTGACGACAGAATGAAATTCCTTTGGTCCCAACACGTTGGCAACTCAAAAAACTCTTGCCGCAGTCGGCGGCGAAAGAAGTGAAAAGACGGTGGCTAAAAGGGGGTTGGTGTCGCGGTATGCAAACACGGGTAGCACCGGCGTAAAGTTCCGTCACCGACGCGTATGATATTATCGTCCCTGAAATTCCGAAAAGGTTAAACTTCCAGGTGGTAGCAAAATGACGAGGTGACACGGATGAAAACAAAAGATATGTCCTTCGTTTTATAATATTTTTGCTGCTTTAATTATCTGAACGACCAGTGTAAAACAAAATATAGAACTGAAGATTATACAGCGAACGACCGAAAGATGTCTCGCACTTCTATGTCACTGTGTTGATATCGTGAAAGTGCACATGTGTGTAGAGTGTGTTCCGTTCGCAAGCTGTTCGCTGTGCCCGTCTGTTCATACACAATGACACGCGTGTGATTATAACCAGAACTCGGATCATCGTCCACTCACCGCGCTCATTAGAGAAAACCGGAAGTGGGAATCGTACAGCCCGCGTTCCTATTCGTCAGTCAAGCCAAGTTTTGATCGCTATTCTAGACCGTGTCGTTCCCGTCGCGAGTACGGGCGAGTTCTCGGGGCCCTGTCAGCATCACCGCTCCGACATCCAAAAGGTCAGACCCGCCCTGCACGGGTCGACGCAAAAATGAGAGGAACGGAGTTCGTAGTGTAAGCTAATAGGTAAAATAAGCATCGAACCCCCCTTGCATCCACGTTAGAAAAACATTGGTCGTAGAGAGTGCAGGAATAAATGGTACTTGACATAATACCCAAACATGCCGTTATATTAATGGTAGCAATGGGCATTCGAACTGTATGTAGCCTATACAGGCTACATTTTTCGTTTGAATGTAGACCTGATATGGACGTATAATTAACAAGTATAATTTTGCCTTTGCTAAATCAAGGGTTATTTTTTTTTGGCCTACCCTAAAGTTTTACACTCGTAATTCAGTGGAAATACTGTAGGCCCCCTATTCAATTTCATCGTAATTTCGCCCAGTTCTCACACAAAGCCCATTCCCCTTTAAACTGAACAAATGTCGGATCTCAAAACGGAAAACTGTCAAATTTCTTTTGAAAACTGAATTAATAACACAAGTATAAACATCCGTTTTTATCTGTTCTTGTTAGTGTCACAATTCTCGCTGGATAAACTGCAAAGCGGAAAGCCTGACCACAACTCGGACACATCGGCCCACGCACGATTTCAAGCGGCCAAACTGATCATATTTTTCACACATGTTGCAGAACGGATCAGGCAATATGGCATATCGCCCGATCAGAACGAAAGCAAAGTTTGTCGGTCGAATTGACCTACAGTTATACCCTCGGCTTGACAGCAGCTTTCCGAGCAATGCAACATGGAGCTCACAACGGACCGGGGGCAGCGCCACGGGAGGGGGGGGGGCGAAGGGGCGACCGCCCCACCCTAAAATGTCCAAAAGTACAGAAAATCATGGCAAGTTCGCAGTGTAATTCAAAATGTATAGTTCTTTGGGACATTTTCGCCTCCTCCCCATTAGTTTTCACACGATAAAATTGTACCCTGGTGCCGCCGGGGGGTGCCGCCCACTGCAACGGGTCAGTCTTTATAATTATTGCGATGAAAATATTGCGTCATTGTTAAAATATGATAACCAAATAAAACAATACCTATATGTCACACTATAATTCAGTCGCTAAATTAAATAAAAAGCTGGTTATACTTTACCTTGTGTGTTATTTTTAGTAATTGCTTTATTGGCCATACACTCTAAATTAACGAAGAAAAAATGTGATACAAGCAAATATAGATATAACTTATACTATAATTCTATTTCTCACCTCCCTGGTCATTACTTAGATCAACAGAGTTGTTTAGAAAATATTACACTGCAGTTTAATGGAATGAAAATATTATGTCACATGATTGACATGAATATCCCAAATCGTAGATAGGCCTAAATATTACATTGACAAAAAAATCCATCATACATAAAACACTGTAAATGGATGACTAGAAATGCCGGAACGGAACGTCAAAGCATAAACGAGCATCAACTTCTGAAGTGATCCTGCTGCGGGTCTCGTCATTAGACTAGTCAGACGAACTCCTTCACTGCCCATGCACAATTCCCAAGAGATTAATTAGATCTCTTTGGAAAGGGGTCCTCACGACTCAAAACATTAGAGCCGTGCCGACAAAGACTAACCGATGCTGGACCCTAATTGGTTCGCACAATTGTACTTAGGGATTGAGAGGTTGCGAAAACAGATTGTTTGGGGAGGGGTGCAGGGGGGTGACCGTACGCAGACGGATAAAAGTTTCCCGTCTGTTTGCCATGAAAGGGCTACATACTTTTACCACTATGGCCTTTGACTGCGTGACATGCGTAACGTGGTAGCGCTTTATGGAAAGTACTTCGAGCGGGTCCCCTTGGTCAAAACCCATAATCATTAAACTATACGGTACTGGTACAAGTTAGACCATTAATTTATCATCATTACGACACTTTTTTGCTTAAGTTGATCTCTTTCGCAGCCCTCAGAAATACAAAAAAAAACACTTTTATTATTAGGCTATATCTGCGCAATATGTGTTTGAATTTTGAAGATGAGTAAAGGCATAGTCTATAATGCACAGTCCATGGTTTAGCAATGTTCGAAGTTTAAACAAAAAAAAAATCTCAGCTTTATGATCCCCCGTGCTACCAGTGTCTCTGGTAAGGTTTAAAACTGATACCCTGAAAAAATGCAGTTCAAAACAATCAATCATTAATTGCTTTTAAAAAGTAAAAATCCATATTTTTCAATTTCCTTTTTACATAATGATGCATTATTGTGTTAATTTTTATAACGTCATCTAAGACGTCAATAATGAAAATTTAATCTAGTCCATGACACGAGGATCACCTAATTCGTATCCAGTCAGTGACGAATTTAAATCTAGTTGTTTTTAAAAAGTGAAAATTAATAAGCAACCGTTCCAGTATCCCCCAATAGACTGTCTTGTATAATGTCACTAAATGTTTGTCCACAGAACAATACTTCATATGGCGAGTTATATCTGTACATATTTTGTTAGTGACAGTCATTTTTTGTGTGGTGTTACTTGTCCATTCAAATACTATCATATATGTCAGATAGCAAAGTTTGGCTTTTTTATGGGGCTTCCATTTATAAGTTTAGTAATCATATTAAAGGCATTGTATAACAATGTTTCTAGTTTAAAAAATCTGAGCTACATGATTCCACATGCTACTAGTGTCTTTGATACGGTCTAAAAATGAAGCCCTGAAAAAAATTGCAGTGTAAAACAATCATTAAGTGCTTTAAAAAAGTGAAAAACTTTGAGAGACCATTCCAGCTTTTCTCCATAGACTGCTGTGTTGCAGAATTTCCTATCGGCTGATATAAAATTAATGCGCCAATTTGTATCTGCACATATTGTACTAGTGACAGCATAACTGTCCAAACTTTTGTGTTCTAGGGTGTTCATTTGTCCATTCAAACACTGTTAGATATGTCAGATAGCAAAGTTCGACATTTTTTTAAAAGGGTCTTCCACAGTGTTATATAGAGTCTTTAAGTTATCATTAAATTGATTATTATTATCATGTATTTCTCTATGAATGTTACTCTGCATAAGACTATATAGTGCATAAAATTTGTCATAATTTTAAAATAAATATGGTACACTCTATCATTTTTATGGTTCTAAATATCGTTCACGTATATCGTACGTAATGAACACAACTATGTCAAGCGTCTGAACATAGACTAGGCTTTATACAATAAATTCTATTCAAAAATCCGATCGTCAGTACCATGACTACAGTTTCAACAAATCCTATACATGTAGTTAAGTTTGTAACTCATAACATCGCTAAAGACTCTGAAGCGGTATTTCTTTTATAGTGCATTTACACATTTATTATTTTTTGTTTTCAATTACTGCATATCATATATGATGTGGGCATGGGAAAAGAGATTCACTACCTCTAAGTTGTTTGATACTGCTTGATGAAAATATGAACACAAATATTAAAATATTGCTTGATTTAAATAATTGGTTTGATAATGAGAGGTTTTTCATTAATTCTAGAAGGTTCTAGTTTATTCTTTGGTATATATTAAATCATCTTAGTTCGTGACATAAATAGCGCAAACATTAAAGGTAAATGACATGATTGAGGGTAGTCCTCAACTTGGGCTGAAACTACTCTAGAATCAAATAAACTATGCAAGGATTCTCCTGTGAAAATCTTGTAGTCAAACGTTGACTCATTCTAAAATAACATGTCAATATTCCTTGTGGTATTGTGTGGCTCCCTATGGATCTTATTTTTATCTGGCCCAGATAAAATTAAAATACTAGTATGTTTATGATTGATTCTCCTTAAGTAAACAAATTAGAGGCAAATCCTTCCAGCTGGGAGATCCATTCCAGCTAGTGTACAGTTGGTATATATTTCAACTGATTTGGTTCTTGAGGCATTTTCAAGTGTTCTCAATCATGTCACTAACCTTTAAGCACCTGCTTACTTATCAAAACCGAATTGTCTAGACAGACTCAAAAATTTCACATGAAATATCAATGATAGATTTTATTGCGATATACAACTATAAAAACTAATATACGAAATTCAAAACACAGAATATTGGTACAGTGTAATGGGTATACATTTTATTTCTATCAGTTTTATTATAACGTATATCTGCTGTGTCTTATAATTCACTATGTTCTACATATCATTGTATACTAATGTCGACTAACCTTCTGGCGAATCGTGGTTAACATTTTTTTGATAAAATACCAACGATGTTTTGAATGATTACAAATTAATACATTTTACCATACTTTTGTCAAAAGAAAATATTTCGGTTGTCTCCATTTAGAGTTCAAACTCCGACGCCTCACTTTAAAAAAAAAAAAGGCTATACTGAAATTGTTGTCAGAAGGCACATCTGTGGACAAATAGGTGCAATGATAGAAAAAGAATGCTTTCAACACTGTTCAATTCTGAGCAATACTATTTGGCGACGATTTGTTGTTTTAACTCTGTGTTGTTCCTATTCTTATTCCTCAAAGAAAATTCCGACAACAATAGTTGTAATGTTTGTCGATGTCGGCAACGGTTATGTTTGTGTCCACATAAAAGATCTCTTTTGGATCCATCGCAGCCGTTTTGTGTCGAGCTTTTGTCAACGGTCGGAAACATTAAAGCGACGCGATTGTAAAAGCGGCCCGATGAAATAAATGAATGAACTTGTGAAACATAGTTATCCACGTTTCCATTGTCGTCTATAAAAGGGGGACTAGAGTTTCTGAAGGAGGAGGTGTGAAAATCGTCACAGTGGGGGCTCTTACGACGGTCTGGTGCCGTGAAATTCTCATGTCCAAACCTGGTAAATCTAAATCTCATTTCCTTGCGGATTTAAAGGTAGAAATCTTCCGCACTCAACTTAGAGAAGAAAGGGAAACTCTTCAGATTCAGGAACTCTTCCGCGATTCCTTTTCATCCAGCCGCAACGCTTTCTTGAGAACTACTGGAATGTGCCTTTTTTTTAAGTTTCGTGTTGACCCGAGCACACACGTTTCTATTATTCGCCATTTCATGTTAACCCCCGGCTAAGAGGTCGCTAAAAAGACGGCGGATTGCGCGGCTTGTTTTCTTACCCCCTTTTCAAAAGCAGATGTCATTTAGTTTTGTCGAACCAGCCCCTTTCATAATACTGTCGTGGATTAAAAATCACGGTCAGCTAGCTATCTTTGGTGGGAAGAAATACGAGATAAATTTCCATCAGTATATATTTCGAAATGCCACTGCCCGTATAAGTTATGTTTCAGTTCCAAATTTGAGATGTGTCTAATGAATTTTTGAGTGATCTTGTAAACCTTTCAAGCCAATTAACATTTATTTTTGTATCATGTTCGTCGAAAGATATGAATTGGGTCTACTA
This sequence comes from Eucidaris tribuloides, assembly GCA_001188425.1. Lineage (NCBI taxonomy): Eukaryota > Metazoa > Echinodermata > Echinoidea > Cidaroida > Cidaridae > Eucidaris > Eucidaris tribuloides. The sequence continues at coordinate 24,465 of JZLH01S0432347.1, forward strand.
TTTTGCATACAGCAAATTATCAAAAGAAGTGTGTGTGTGTGTGTGTGTGTGTGGAGGGGGGTTCCGACTCAGAGGTTTCCAAAGCTACAAAACAAACGACAATTTTTTTTAAGAGTCCTGAAAAGTGTGATTCTTTTTTTTAAGGGGGGTCTCGAGATTGTACAACTGTTATGAAATGACAATTTGTGTTGTTTTCAAAGGGTAAGAAGAACGGCCAATGTATTACCTCGTATTGTGTGGACTTCACAAGTTTATATTCATTATGTTATAATAAGAGAGGATCCCGAAACCCTATTTTAACGCCTGTGTTTTTTTGCTTTTCATTGTGTTTGTCCTTAACAACATGTATTTTGCTTTTCGTGCGTCTGTAAAACATACAACAAACAATGTATATCGTTTGAAAAATCATATGAAGAGAAACATATTCAGTTATGTAGTTATTTCTCTTTTAAATTTGTGTCCCTGAAAATGTCTTGATGATAATGATATTGCAGTCACTGAAACTCGGAAACCCACGTACTACTCTTCGGAAAAAAAGGGTGCTGATTAGAACCTCTCCTTGTCCCGTATTCAGGTATTTGGAACATTTTAAGGTTCTTAAAAGAAGCAGAAAAGGGTTCTAAATGGTTCTTTAGAACACCTTTGGTTCTACAAAGGACCCTTTAGGTTTATTTTTGCAACCTTAACTTAGGGGTTCTCGATGGTATAAAGAACCCTACTATTTTTGTATAAGGTTTTTATACCATCAAGAACCCCAAAGGGTAAAGAACCCCAAATGGTTCCTTGTAGAACAAAAATGGTTCTAAAAGAACCCTTTTCTGCGCCTTTGAAGAACCTTAAAAGGTTCCAAATACGGGTCACGGAGAGGTTCTAATCAGCACCTTTTTTTCTAAAAGTGTAGCAGGAGAAGGAAACGAAGTTGAATCGTTGACATGGCCCAAATAAACACCTGGTAATATGAGACTAGCTGTAAAAACTGAGCCCCTTCTGTGTAATGTAGCCTTTTCGGCCGGCGGCATTCGGCTGTGAGCTACGGAGCATTAGGGACGATTTCCCGATGTTGACAATCGCCGAAAATCCAAAAAGCACATACGATTTTCGTCCATCAATTATGTAGGAGTTTACCTTAGGACTTGACAAACATTATTCACTCTCTCCTTTCTCCGGCTCTCAACACTCAAGAGCTAGCCCACCGACTGCAAACACGAGCAAGCGGGCGGCAAGGTGCGCTTACTCACTATACTTTCGAACTTTTGAATCATTCCCATAATATTGAATAAAATTGTACAATGATATACCCTATACAAATATCTGACTATATACAGAATTTATCAATATTGTTGTCTGTATGTATATTTGCTAGACTCTGAAGTTTTACTCAAACAACCGAGAAAAACTATCGCTAAATACAATTTTGTTAAATGTTTTAAACATCGGAAATTCAGATTTCATGATATTCATTTCCCCTTGCCCTCACGTGCATGTCCTTGTAACTGTAGACCTACATCTTCTTTTTAATACTCCAAAACTCACACCTTTCATTAATTTATTTTGTCAATATCTTTCTGTTTTTACTTTTAGCGTAATCAATAATTCATTTCATAATGTTATAACACATTCTACCCAAAATCATTTAAACTGTTGACGATCTTCCTAATTATGTTCTCCTTTGTTCACGTTTATATGTGTGCTTGGGTATATATTTTGTACTCATTTGTGTATTTTTATATTCTATACCGTGTATTTATATATTTGGGTGAACGCAACAAATTTCCAAATTAAACAAGAAAGATGAACTGATACTTATAAATCGTTCTTATCAAAATTCCATAACATATGTTACACATTTCTATTACTGATTTTTTTTTCTGATTAGAATCTGTTACAATCTCTATGAAACATAACAAGCACCACTACAAACATGAAATATTTCAGGTCCATTTTTTCTGTTGACATTTGCTTTCTTTCTATCTTTCTCTCACTTTCTCAAACTCATTCTAATCTTGTCCCTTCTTGTCACTCCTAAAGAAATTCGCAACATCAAAATCTTCTTCCTGCCTGTAAGGATTCGCTACTCTCTAATAATCCACTCTCAATCATAAGCACGTTATTCAAATTTATTCGAATTTATTCTCGTCAGAAGTTCTCATTTTATTCTCATCCATCTGTTTAGTTTTATGCAGTAATAGGTCCTGGAGCTAGTGCGTTTGATTATGGTACCAGATAAATGTCCTTTATATCGCCATCATCAACATCGTCGACGTCGTCGTCATCTTCTTCTTCTGGTTCTTCCTCATTATCATTTCAATTGCTCAGTGGGGCACTCGACAAAACTGCCACTATTTAGATTGGGTCAAAATTCGAAAGACATCCTAAATTAGTAACATTGCGATTGCACGGACATTTGCCTCTGTTAAAGCTCTCATTGTAAAAGGTCCACGGTCAAACCAGAATTGAATTCCGCCCTCTGACTTCACACTTCCGAAGACAGAATTTCTGAGAGTTCAGTGAATTTCTCAAAAAAAAATCGTATTTGCGGGAATTGTGGCATAAACTGTCACACTCCACAAAATGCGACCCTTTTCACTGTCTGAGCAATGGAGGGCGCTATTCCACTCTGACTTGAAACTAAACCTTTAAGTTGTCGGCACAGTTATAAATTGGCCCATATGGACGTTTGTCAATTTCACCTATTTTGCCCTGTTTTTGATAAATTTTATAAAGAAGGGACGGCCGAAGATAAAGTTCGATGGATTGCATATAAAGGAAGACAGATTGATGGTCGATTTTTATTTGGCGACAGGCACACCGGTAATGGGGAATGACGGGATGATGATGATGCTGCTGCTGATGATGGTGATAATGATGCTGATGATGATGATGACGACGACGATAATGATGATGATGGTGATGATGATGATGATGATGGTGATGATGATAATGATGATGATGATGCTGATGATGCTGATGATGATGGTGATGATGATAATGATGATGATGATGGTGATGGTGATAATGATGCTGATGATGATGACGACGACGATAATGATGATGCTGATGCTGATGATGATGATGATGGCGACGACGATAATGATGATGGTGATGCTGATGATGATGATGATGCTGGTGATGATGATGACGACGATAATGATGATGATGATGATGATGCTGTTGATGATGATGGTGATAATGATGCTGATGATGATGACGACGACGATAATGATGATGGTGATGATGACGATGATGATAATGATGATAATCATAAAGATGGTGGTGATGATAATGATGATGTGATGATGGTAGTGGTGGTGATGGTGATTGTGATGATAATAACGATGATGATGACGATGAGGATGACATGGATGATGATGATGGTTGTGTAATCAAATACCATGATAGTGTTTTTCCCTGTTAACACTGTAGCAATGTGTGATTCACGTTCATTTCATGTAATTCCATTCGATTGATTTTGGGAAAAGTAAATTTCATGAGGTTGAATAGCCTCACAACGGTAACTCGTTAAGTGAAAGTGCCCCTTTTCCATTTGAAAATTGTGAACAAATCATGGATATAGACTGACTAACTGCTCTGATCGAGTATACTGACTAGTTCATTCACAAAACGAAATTGAATTATTCATTTGAAATGTATAATTTCTTTTGGCTGGGAAAACGGAAACGGCGTAAAAGACGCGTGTGACTCACTGTGTTACACGTATTTACAATAATACAGGGGTGGACCCAGCTATTCCTTAAAGGGGTGCTACCGTGGCACCGTACATGTCGTGTGCAGAAAAACTAACAACGATAATAAAACAAAATGACTGTCAGACCCACTGACGTGCAGATTGGGGTGTTGGGGCGCTACCCCCCCCCCCCAATGAAATTTGATAATGGTACAGAGAGGTTTATATTGATAAATACGTGTGTATGTTCGTTTCCAATCCCCAAATAATTCGGCTCATTCCTTTCTGAACCCCCCCCCCCCACAAAAAAAAAATGATTTGCATCATTCAGGCCCAAAAAGGTGCCTCCTGCCCAACACGTAAACCAAAAAGATGGGGGAACTATTTTGTGAATTATGATTTATGTTCCTGCATCTCCATTATTTATTGATTGTGGTGACTAGCCTGTATGCAACTGTCAAAAGAAATCTCACAAAATATGGAAATGTGGGTTAAATCTTAACCAGTTCCGTGTAAAATCTGACCTGTTTACTGAGTAGGCCCATGCATTACCTCAACAGTGCCCGTTCGAATCAGTCTGACTTTGTTTTGTTGTTCTGTTCTTATTCTTCTTCTTCTTCTTCTTGTTTTTGCTTTGTTTGTTTTGTTTTGTTTTGTTTGTTTGTATGTTGTTGTTTTTTTTTAGAGAAAGAAGCAAATCAGCCCTGTTTTCACCGCTACAAATTTGTCAAAATTGTTCATTACTGTATTTTCTGAATTTCTTCCACAAAAGTAAATGTTCACTCTTTTTGGTTTAGGGAGTCATAGGGGCATAGAATTTGCTCGAATGTGCCCATTTTATTTGTACATATTTCACGAGTGATAGAAGAGAGTCTAAATTTTGTTCTGGGGTTTTTGTCCATTCAAACACTGTCAGATATGTCAGATGGCAAAGTTTGACAATTTTTAAGATGGGGCATCCACAATGTTATATATCACAAAAGAAAATGGTATGATTCTGTGAACCTTAGGAGGAGATTGTCATCTTTGTCGTTATTTCCCTTTTTCAAATATTAGCAATTTCTGACACAAGTTGTAATGGAATCGCGTATTATCATGATGATGAATATTATTGTTATTATTATTGTCATCCTCATTTTATCACTATGTCACTTCTTATAATGCTACTTTTACTACTACTGTACTACTACTACTACCACTACTACTACTACTACTACTACTACCACTGCTACTACTACCACTACTACTACTACCACCACTACTACCACTACTACTACTACTACTACTACTACTACTACTACTACTACCACTGCTACTACTACTACTACTACTACTACTACTACTACTACTACTACTACTACTACTACTACTACTACTACTACTACTACTACTACTACTACTACTACTACTACTTCTACTACTACTACTTCTGCTGGAGCTATTGCTATTACTCCTTCTACTACTTCTATGGTTGTTTTACATCACCAGAAAGCTGATTAACATACAGTTATCATGAATGTTGCCCCAATTGTTTTAAAGATGCACACTAAACAAACAGTATGAACAAATTTAAATAAACAACAGCATTGAATGCTCCGTGTTTTTATTTCATTTCTACATCCAAAACAAGCTCTTCGAAGAACTGAGATGAAATAATAATTTTAAAAACATACAGAACGTTTGTATCTAAGCTTGAAAGGACATTTTTATGTATCTGTAAAGGCAGTGGATCTCATTTGCAAACATCCCCGCAAACCAGAAATAGATAATCCATGCCCTTAGGCTATTGATGAAGGGCATGTCTGTGAAATCTGGGGGTCAGTGATTGCCTAAAATTTGAAAATGCAAAAGAAAAACAATAGCCGTTTAGTGTACGTTCTGTGGTAGGAATTTTTTTCTCGCGAGAAAAAAAAATCAAATCTGAGTCTAACGGTCACTATAATTCCACTAAAACTGAGTTTCGAGCTCCTATATTTTGCTAAAGTTAAATAATATCTCAGTGTAGATTCCAGGAATGTTGTGGCTATAGATTGGGGCCAATGTTATATAAATAAGTTCATTGAATACCTCTGCCCATATAGCTTTTGGGTCATACAAAATTTTTAAATACTTTGATATCGTTAACATAAAGGCTTAAGGAGGATCTGTGTTTTTGTTCAGATGTTACAAACATTATTATCACAACTTAATAGGAATATTATGTAATAATTGTCGAAAAAGCAGACGCCTACAAATGCATTGAAACCCGCTACTCGCATACGGAAGGTAAATTTTACCGCTGTAGGTAGGCGCCTAATGCCCATAAGCTACGTTTGGGTAAAAATCGTACTACGGTAAGGGGTTTGCCACCATACGAATTGCAGCGTTGCGCTAGGATTCGTGATGTGTTATTTTGGCAGACGATACAACGCTGTCTCGGGTCACATTGCACTTTGCTGCTGATGACGGGTCAGCAATAATGTAATCGAGAGGCAGGAGGTATGTCCCGACGCAATCTGACATTTCCAGTTTTTACGTATTCGGTAACCAAGAAAAAAGTGTCGACAGCGCGCTAACTGGCGAACCAGCGAAATCCAATAAGACTAATTATAAGCGCAAAACGATGCCAAGCATGTTTATAATTGCAACAAGACAGCTGCTGTGTTACTTACTTTGCCTATAACTAATTTAAATTTACAATGGTATGAATAAGAATCAGCCAGCATCAATGTGTAATCTCTAATGTGCAATCGATTTACAAAAGTTACTTACTGTTATCAGAAAAATTCATTCGGGCTCAAACTTAAAGGCATGGGGATCTCTTGGGCATGCCTAAGAAATTTAACATTGTGTAAATTACAATGTGCATTTAGAAGAAATGCCATCTGGGAACATTTAG